>JAVSCE010017794.1:0-161877 GCA_032199065.1 Smutsia gigantea | reverse complement strand
CTGGTCTCTGGGTTTAGACACACACAATAACTAAAGGCAGGAGCCTGCATCCGTTGACCTCCTGACGTCCTCTCCCAAATGGAAAGTCTGTGAAGAGGACAAAATACACAGCTTAAAGATGCCAGGAACTTCCCAACACCCAGAGGGACAAGGGAGGTTGATGACAGCTTCCCTCACGAGCCAGTTTCTAGGAGCATTTGTAGGAGCAAAACGTAAGCTAATCTCTGGGAGAGCCTCTAGGCAGTCTAGTTGTTATTTCAACCCCAAAGAGGCTCGCAAAGGTGCTTCGCCTATTTCCTCTGTCAACCTATTTGTATGGAGTGTTGATAAGTGAAGTGACACAGAGTAAATAGTCTTGTCTTGTAAGACATAGGCTGGGGGTGAAGAAGAGTGGGGAAATACAGGAATTAAAGGAAAGAATGCTTGGCTTCAAATGTGTGTATGTGTACATGCCTCGTAGTGTAGTAATTATTTAAACGCTGACATCTCTCTTCCCTTTTTAGACAGTAGCTTCTTCTCTTGATTTTCCCTAACTCTAAACAAAGAGCCGGTAATATTCCAGGTGTTAACAAACTGGGGAGGTTTCCTGCTTGGGATTCAGAAATTCAGAGCTCTGAGGAAATGAGTAAAAGAGAGGAGGTCAGAGAACAAGAGAGATGAAAAACAGAATCTTCCCCACCTGCTATTTAGTGATTACCTCCCAGATCAGATAAGGAAGGCTAAAGTGCATTCCAGGAGCTCAGGACTTGCCCAGACTGAACTCAGGAGTGAAGGAGGGCTTGGAGGGAGGTGAAGCCAGAAGTGGGGTGGAGGGGGCTGGGCCACTTAAAGCACCATCTATCAATTTTCTCTCTAAGCCCCTCCATTTCAGGCAGCTCTTATACATTTTCATCCCTCTGTTACCCACCTTTCCTGTTTTGGTTTATGTAAAGGAGTCTTATAAAGGCAGGCTCTGCTACTAGGTGCGTGATCTTGGGCAAATCGCATGCTTTCTTAGAATCAGGTCTAATGGTTGCTATCTCTTGAGTTTAAATAGCTTAACCCAAAGCATAAGAGAAGAAGTTAATAATAATAATCAACCAAACAAAAAGTCCTTCAAGAGGCCCTAGCGCTGGGCAGGAGAAGCCCTGGCGAGTGTGCAGGTGAGCAGCCTCTGCTCTAGTTCCTACTTGCTTGTTCACCAGGATATGTGACTAAACCACCATGAAAAGCAAATGCTTATTCATCGTCTTCCTGAGGAGCATGCTGCTCACTTGTGATGCTTCCCTGTCTCACAAGACAGGGGTGAAAATCATTTCTGCATCTGACCCCAGGTTGCGAGTGGAGGGCCGTAGGGCTCTGTCCTTATTGGGGTGTGTGGCCTCTTCCCTCATTAGCCTTTCCTACTCCTTTTGTTCTTATAACTGAGTGTGTCTTGTCCTTGACAATAGCCATGTATTCAATTTTTCCAACCCGGTGAGGTCAGCACATTGGCTTTTAGCCTTTAGAGCAGGTAAGAGCCACCGAGACTTGACAGATACCAGATCAAGTTACTAATTCACTCTGATTTTCGTTTTGCACTGCTCCCATAAAAAGTAAGTGCGGAGCCATGGACAATTATGCTGTGGTAGAAAATAAGTACTCTGGTGATTACACACTGGAAATCACTAGCTTTGAAATTTTTCCAAAAATATAGTCCCAGATGTCATGCAAACTGCAATCAAACATGGGCTGTAAAAATCCAACTGTAGACGTTGCCTTGTAAAGTATTCACAGATGTAACAGCAGAAGAAATTCTCACAGGCTAGAAAAGCAAGGTTTCTGTTCTTTTCCCTTCCTTTCTTTCTTTCTTTTTTTCTTTTTTATTGAGGGGTGGATGGAGGGCTTGTGCATCAGACTGTTCATTTCAATATGTAATTTGCCTCAAAGAACTTCTGACTTAATTTATTTTCTCACCAACCTAAATCCAATTCAAAAAACATTTATTGAAACCCAAGCAATCTACTTTTGGTTGACGAGTGCTAATAGGTGCAATGTTACCCCTGTCAATTTATAAGATCACCTACTGAGCTTGGAGCTAAATAGGAAAAAGGAAATTGAACTGGAGTTTGAATTTGTTTTCTTCTAAATTCTCCAACATAGTTGGACAAGTACAATGCCTAATGAGAAAAAAAATTGTGTTGTGGGCATTTTGCTATTAAAAAAACCCACAATTTCCTTCCTTCTTTTTTTTTTAAGTTGGGAGATGTTCACATCTTAATGATTGATGTGCCTCTAATGCATAGGGAATATATCTGTATGAAAAAAATAAAGGATGTCAGACTGTTTCTTTTTTGACACTTCTTTGTTAGTTCTTGAAATAAAAAAAAAGATTTCCACTGAAAACTATTAAAATTTTCCCAATAGACTAGCCTCTCTGCTCTTCTCAGTTCCATGGATAGGTAGATTCCCCTGAGAAACTTAACAGCATCATGTCATTTTTAGTTTGAGAGCTTTTGTTGGAGTGTCTAATAGGCAGGAGGCACTAGAAGGGTGTGAGTCAGTGTGTGTGTGTGTGTGTGTGTGTGTGTGTGTGTACACTCTCTGTGTGCATGCGTGGAGTGCCAGTGTTGAGGTATGAATGCTGGACTGAAATCCCGCTGCGGTGTTTCCAATAAATCAGACAATTTGGTCAAAATGGTTGGCTCAGCATTATCTTCCTTCCCTCCTCCATTTGCAGTTAACTAAGAGAATGTGATCGTTAGGTGTTAACATTCTAGATTTCACTGGCCAGTAGGTTCCATATCAAAGATCATCTCTTCCCTCCCTCTGTGCGCAGACTCCTTTTGCTCATCTGCAAGGGGCAAACCAGAGTTTAGCTGACCTTCTGTTCATTCATTCACTCACTTATACAATAGGGAATAGCCAGGTACCAACTCCATATACCAGGCCATCTGCTAGGAACTAGCGGTGCTACTGAGAATGACAGGAGAGGTCCCTAACCTCATGGGGTTCACAGTCTGGCATGAAAGGACAGCCAATAAACAAAATGAATAAATACCATAATTTCAGGTCATGATAAATTACCATGGAGATTGAAAAATCAGAAAGAGATGGTAGTCCAGGGATGTGTGTATGTGGGGTGCCATTTGGATCAGGATGGCAGAGAATGCTCTCTTGAGAAGGCGATTCCTGAAGACAGCCAGTTAGTGGACTGCAGGGAGAAATGCTTCCTGCTGAAGAGGGCAAGGCATAGACCTCAGCAGGACATGTTTAGCTTGTTCAAGTGTGCCATCCCTATACTACTCTCTTACAGAGGGGTTTTCTGACTCACTTGTAAACCAAGTGGCAAGTTGTTCTTTGATAGAAATGGCTATGAGGATCTGAGATACTTCATTAAGTGTTGCTTTCCTCAGAGACAGAAGACTTGCTGGAGAAGTTGAAAACGAGTGTCCTTCTTCCACTTTGCCTGTTAACAGGTTTATGTACCTTTGAGAAAATCTCTTCCCCTCTCTGACCTCAGTTTCTTCCTGAAATAAGGATGTTGGATTGAATGATTTTAAATTCCCTTCCAGCACAGACAATCTCTGAGCCCTCTAAGAACAGAAGCTGGAGTTGGCTTTTCCTGCTGTAGAATATCCTGCTCATATAGACTCACTCACTAGGATGTTCAAAGCTAACCCCTGGGGAAAAACAAGCATATGAACTGGAATTCTACCTGACCAACTCCTCCTAGGGTCCAAAGGAAATATTTCCACTTGACCTTTTTTAGTCTTCTTGATTTGATATGTTATGACTTTAGTCAACTGGGAGGAGCTCCTACAACACAGACAATTAATAGAAAGAATTCTATGGATAAGCCGGATCGTCCAGTGCACACTGACACAAGGCATCCTCCCATAATGCAACTGTGTCAGAAAGGGCAGGTCTAATGGAAGAGAAAGACCAAAAAGGGGTCCCAGGGACTCAGCCTTCAATAACAGATGATCCCTTCTAACCAGGGTTTTTGTTAAAGACAGCCTTTTATTGTGATCCTCTGGCTTACTGGCATGGAAGCAGCCTTCTTTAAATCCTGCTATAATGAACAGAGAATCCCATGGATATTTCTGCCTCCATTGCATCTGTTGCATGGTGTTCTATCAATTCAGGGTGAATAGCATCCCAAAACCCTGTAGAGGCAGAAGATGAGGCGCCATTATTCATATACATATTTTGAGGATATTCCTTACCCCTGTCTGGAAAAAGGCATCTAGAGACACATAGTAAATCAGACATAGTCCTTGACCTCAGAAAACCTCCTCAGCATATACCCATATGCAGATACCTAGCATTAGCAGAGGTCTTAGAGAAGGGAGTGATGGATGTAAGGTGAGTGTGGTGGGATGGATGAATTGACACTTAGAATCGGTCCTTAGGGATAATTATGACTTTAAAGGTCAGAGGTGGGGCAAGGAAGGGCATTCCCTGCCAAGGGAACAGAATCAGTAAAAGCTAGTCAGCACAGAACGTCTAGGAAGAACATCAGTTTGTCTGGGTTTCAAGGGGAGAGACCCTCACTAGTTTAAATTAAACTCCAAGAGCTTGACATAAAGGAAGCCAGAGTTCGGCCCCTTTGGAATGCAGCTACTTTTGGTGCCAGTATTTGCAGTTCCCATTCCAGAAGGATAGCACCCTCCATCCCTCCTCTCTTCCCTGCTTCGCCTCCCCCACCACATACACAGAGAAGCAAAAGGAAGTCAGGACTCTGTTTCCCAGTAACTAAACTAGCATTGTTTGTGAGCAGGGAAATATTCTAAAATTCCACCCATTCTGGCATTCTGATGATTTGGTTCAGTGATGGAAATCAACTTTAGTCTCAGGATTCTTCACTTTTCTTTTGCTGTGATTTGTAAATGCCATTTCTGCCTCACTTTCCTCCATCCAGACATACTTCACCTTAGACACAGTCTTTGGAACTCCTTTTTCCCATGATTTTAATCCCTCGATCTTCTACAAAGACAGTCACCTGTCTGCATTCCCACTCACCCATCCTCACCATCCAGATGCCTCTGAGATACGAAACCACGTACGTTCCAGAAGCCACTCTGGTCTGATCATTCACGTGTCACCAGGGCTTCGTCCCACCTGAATTCTACCTTGTCATTCCCATCTATATTCCTTTCCTCATCATGTGACTCATGTTTACTCTTGACAAGGATTTGATGATCACCAAGAATTCTACCAGTCCTAGTGGTAAAATTCTATTTTCTGCCCTACTTAGTTTGTGATGTCTGTATTCCTTCTGTTAATGGAGGCAATGTTGCTAGTGGAACAAAGTGATCTTTTATTAGCATACTCTTGACCACAGGGTAACAATAATGAGAACATGCAGTGCTTTTATAGAAGATACTCTGTAGAATATCTTCTATATTCAATATTCAAGGCAACGTGCAAAACAAATTGTCCCATTTTACAAATGAGGAAACTGAGGTGTGGGAAATTAAGTGATTTTTTTCTAAGTCTCTCTGGTAGTAAGAGACAGGAAGGGCTCAAACTCAGGACTATGAAGAATTGGTGGTTCTTGGGATATGAAGCAGGCTCTGAATTCTGAAATGGTCTGAAATCCATCTGTATTTCCTGGAGACCCTCCAAATCTGGAATTCTCAAGCACCAGTGGGTTTTAAAATTATCTGGGGGCTTGTTTCAAATGCAGAATCTCCCCCTCTTCCTCATACACACTCTGATTCTGATGTGATGGGGCCCTAGAATTTGTAGCATTAACACAGACGCCTGTTGTTGGGACAGGAGTGTGTGTTGAGAAATTGTTGAGCAAAGTGGGGAAACTTCCATCTAATAGCCTAAAAATGCCCCCTTTTTCATTTACCCTTCATTATATGCTAATTTAAGTTCATTCAGGGAAAGACAGTTTGTATTCTGCCTTAGTTCTTATAAAATACCACTTTAATCTTATTTTCAATGCTGCATTTCTGGAAGACACCATTTTATCTCAAAGAGAATTTCATTTCTGATCATTTCAAATAGGTTTCTTATTTTAATTCTCCTTTTCCCCTTTTAATATGACATCAAAATCATCTCTGCCTCCAGATTTTGTGTTATATTTCTGTTTTTTCAGGGAATATAGGCAGAGCTGGCATAAATGATGGTGTTGTCAGGATTGTATTCTAAATGAGAATAAAATTCAAATAAGGACCCAAATGGAAAATATGCCTATAAATATTTGAAAAGATCCTTTTTTGGGGGGGAGGGTAGTTTTTCCGTTCAGCAAAAGGAAATGTTGATTTATATAGGTATCTAAAGGGGTGCATTTCACTGCTATATGTACCATCTTAAGAAATACTCAGCTAAATTCTCTTTGTCAGAACTCCAAGAGAGGTCAGAACACTGGATAAAAATATGAGTCCAGCTTTGATTTCCTTATGTAAATGTTTTCCTACGTATGTCCATTATGCCAAATTTAATGGTTCTAATAACCACTCCAGACCCACCTAATTCAGTTTAATTCTCTTGGATCAAAAAATGCAAAACAACTATTTGAAAGACAGAGATTAGCTCTATTTCTACCACTAAAGTAAATGAGGAAGGTATTATAGATGAGATCTCAGACAGAGCTTCAATATTAATCTCATCTCCCCTAAGTTTGATCTTGTGTACAGTACCTAGAGTGAGATTTGGTATGAAAATATGCATTGTAAAACCCAAGGAAACTGGTACAAATCATCCACATTCATCTCTACTTCGGTGTGAATATTCCTTTCCTTAGGATCAATGCAAAGATTTGAGCTCAGTTCTCTCACGAGGTCAGATCATTGCCTCATAGCCATATTTTCTCATGAGCTACAGCTTTGGCCTCTTCCACAAGATGTCATATTTCACAAAAATATCTTCTTTCCATGGAACAAAATATAAAATTTCTCCTTGCTTATTTAACCCTATCTTGAGTAGACTAAAGAAGCTGAGTCATGGACAATGTGTTTCAAGTCTTTGCATAGTCTAATGGAAGGACCTTTGGTCATTTACTCCTGTTTATATTGATACTCTCTTTCCATCCCCTACCTGGCTTTTAAACCATCCTGAAGCTCTTTGAGGGATACATTTTGCCCTCCCCTCCCATTTGTTGGCTCCTTCCACGTGAGCTGGTATAGGAGCCTGTGTATTTGCATCTCCTTTGGGAGCAGAGTTCTTCAAGCAGAGGGAGGAAACTGGGTAGTAGTTAATGAATGCTCTTAGCATGTAGGCACTTGGCTAAGTTCTGGGAGCCCAGAGGAGCAGAAGATGTGCTGTCCCTCCCTTGACAATGATTGTACTCTAGATAGAGATAATGGACCTAACAATAAAAGTACCTCCTCTTCATTGAACACTTGCTTTGTGCCACCCACTGAGCTAAACTGTAAATGCAATTAAATTTCATCCTCATACCAGACCTGTGTGTTAGGTGCTCTTATTCCCGTTTCACCGATGAGGAAATCTGGGCTCTCGGTTGCTCTGACCACCAGTGAGGATGTGTCAACTTGATATGTTAACCCGTTACTATATATATGCTGCACTGGTTGAAAATACAAATAGTAGATGACTAAGGACCAAGACAGATCAACAGAAAAAATTCATGTCCAGGGTCAAAAGGATTAAACTAGAAGCTGGAAGGCTTTATTCATTCCAGTGTCACAGTGCCTCCTGTTTTAATGACTTCCCCTTGCAGGTGGTATTCTCTAGAAGAATGCTGTTGACAGCCTTCAGTGAATCATAAATAACATCCCAGGTGCTCCAACCAGCAGCTCCAGTCACACTCCTTTAGAGAGCTTTGAAAAAGCCTTCAAAATTAACCCCTTCTCCACTGACATTCCTTCTCATTTGCTGTCCCCTCTTCCCATTTTGAATTCAATGTCTTGTTCATATTTGATGATTGCTTTGTAAGTGCTCTTAAATATTTTTTGGTAAGCAATTGTTAAGCACAAATAGCACAGAGCTGGGATCTATTCTATGTAGTTAGTATCTAACAAATCTGCAACAGTTTTTTTGTTTGCTTCTTGGTGGGATAGAAAGGTCACTAAGTTGCAGGTCCCTTGAAACTTGGGGTGTGTGTGTGTGTGTGTGTGTGTGTGTGTGTGTGTGTGTGTGTGATTTTCTCCTTGGTCTCTAGCTGAATAAGGACCAGGACAGGTGCTCAGAGAGGTTTGATGAGATAAACAAAATATGGAGCCAAGTGTCCTAAGCTCTGTGATGGGGAAATATAGATGACCCTCAACGAAGTTATGTTTTAGTGAAGAAAGGCTTGAGTGTGGAGAACAATTATGATAAGTCTACATATAACACAATGCAGAGCAAGATAAAGTGTCATAAGACAGATACAAATGCCAGGGCACTTCAGAGATTGGAGAGATCTTATCCACTCATCTAAATGGGGGTATCAGAGGGCTTTAGTTGAGCACCAAATTGAACACAACCATTTGGGAGATGCCAGGTTGTTCTCGGTAGTGGTGGGGAACATCAGTGTGGAGAAACCTTTTGCTTTATGCTTCCCTGGTATGAATGAATATTTTTACAATAAATGCATTCCTCTTGCAGTTAAAATGAAAAAGAAAGGACTTCATAGTGAAAACAGCATGGGACTGAGTTTGGAAAGCTCTGTGGATGGGCTGAGGGGTGGAAGAAGAATTCCAGGTTGAGGACACAGCCCAAGCAAAGGCACAGAGGTAGGTGAACCTTGAAGGAATTCAGGGAGCCAGAACCGGGAAGGTTTGGCTGGAGTGCTGGGTCTCGGCCAGGGCAGAGCAGCAAATAGAGCCTCAGGGAAAGTGAGGCCATGTTGTGAGGATCAAAGACAACAGGACTGACATCATTTGGTTATGAAGGCCCTGGAGTCTTCTGAGCTCAGCAAGGCAAGATCATGGCCGGGCTTTAGAGGAGTTATCCTGGACCCTGCTTGGGACTTAGCTATGCACCAAAGGATCCTTCATGACCCAAACAGCCTGGAGCTCCTAAAGGTCAAGGGCTGATCTCTGCTCCATTGTGCCAGCTCATTCAGTGCAGCTGCCCAAAGGAGGGATCCCCGAGTCTTCCAGGAAATATGACCAGAAGAGAAGGGAGATGATAGGTGTCTTCAGAGCATCCCTCAAATCACCCATAGGTTCTCATCTGTTTTGCTGGTCATGGAAAACAAGATGGGCATTGAGATTTCCTCAGTTCTGTAACTTATTCTTTGCTTCAAGAAAATAAATCTTTCTTAAAATATTTATATTCTTGCTCTTCTCCTCCCTATTCTTCCATTTAAGTATGCCTCAAATAAACATAGAAATATTAGCACACTCAACATATTCATTCTCCCACTATACCTCTACCACCTGCTATTATGGTTCCATTGGGAGCAATGAGGGCAATAACTCAATTAATTTCTGTGAAATATACATCTACTGCTTTAGTCAATAACAGACTTTTCATCTGTAAGGGTTCTTAATCAGCTGTCTCTTGTGGCTTTAATCATTTCCTATCATCTCGGTCTGTTCCCTGCAGCCCAGTCTGAAGGCCCAACTCTCCACCCCCTGGCTTTTGTATTGAATTTTTTGACTCTGAAATGAAAGCATATTACTTGTTCCTAGAGCCTAACTCCTTCATTGGTGCATTTCTTCTACATTTAAAATAGTTCCAAGTATTTGTTTGAGTTAATCAATGTGTTTTGTCTACTAAAGTCTTTTTAAGCAAAGAAAACTATAACAAAAAGAGGTCCCCATGCAAACATGGTTCTATTTCTGGATAAGAATCTGAAGATCTTGATGGTTAATTTTATGTGTCAACTTGGCTAGACCCTGGTGCCTAGATATTTGACCAAACATGTCTGGATGTTGCTTTGAAGGCGTTTTTTAGGTGAGATTAACATTTAAATCAGTACTCTTTGAGTAAAGCAGACGACCCTCCACAGTGTGGGTGTGCTTCATCCAATCAGTTGAAGGATTTAAGAAAAATGCTGCCCTCTGCCAAGGAAGACAGAATTCTCCAGGCTGTGGAAGACAGTCTTTGGACTTACACTACAACATGAACTCTAGTTTGCAGGTTTACCCTGCAGAGTTTGGACTTGTCAGCATGCACAATTGTATGAGCCAATTCCTTAAAATAAATCTCTATGTGTGTGTGTGTTTGTATGTGTGTATCCTATTGGTTATATTTCTCTAGAGAACCCTGATTACTATGGTCTTCACATCCATATTCCTCCAGCAAGATTGCCGTTTATTCTACGTAGCAATACTTATTGTATATCCACACGGGGCCAATACAAGAGTTCTTCTCTGAAGTGACTGTACCCCCCTAACCTCCTCCATGTCTTTCTTCTGCATAAAAATCTATATACATGAGATCCCTGAGTATCACTCAACTCTCCCCGTGTTTCAGATCCTTTTCTTTGCCTTTGCGGTCCATGGAGGAAAGCACAGTTTGGCAGGTGTCATTGATAAAACAGATAATGCAACTTGGAGGAACCCTGCCTTCTAGTTGAAATCTGCTCAGCTCCCTTAATCTGTCTGTCATGAGTCCTTCAGCAGTGCTTTGCTCTCCCTCTTTCTCCCCTCTGAGCCTCTCCAAGTCCACTATTTGACTTTACTGGTATTTACCCTCTGATCTCAGTGATAAATCTGATGGGATTACATGGTATTCCTAGATGAAGTGAATGTTGGGCATTGCTAAGATATTCTGCAGAAATTTATTCCTGGGTGGAGGTACATCAACCTTTACCATACCCATCATTGGCCTCTAATGAGTGCTACCTACATGCTTAGGCCTTGAAGTAGGTGATTTACAACTGTTGCCTCATTTTATTCTGTAAATGAGACACGAGAGACTGTCTCACTTTTAATATCCCTCTCTCCTTTTAATAAGAAATGGAACTTCTGAGTTTTAGCTGGGTACATGGACACTAGGCATAAAAACAAAATCTCCTAGACCCGTTGCATGGAGATGTGGCCATGTGACTAGGTGCTGGCTAGTGGACTATTAAGAGGAAGGGTTAGGTACAACTTCTAAGAAATATTCTTACAGAGGGGATGGTGTATTCACCTTCTGGCTGATGATTGGACCTTGAGCAAAGTGCCTGAAGCTTGCAAAGCCACCTTGAAGCATGTGGTGAAAGAATGCACTGCAGGAAGATAAAGAAACGCAATAAAAGGAACCCTGAAGATTTGTGGAGCTAAAACTAATTGCATCCAGATTATTTTTATTCCCTTTAACATGTCGTTTAAGCCATTGAATTTTAGAGTTTCTGTCACTTGTAGCTGAGTCTAATTAATACTAATTGATATAGTAGGTTCAAATATTCCCATTTAAAAGAAGAAAAAATTGAGGCTCAAAGAGGTTAGATAACTTGCTTAAAATTACATAGGTAGTGGGTTGAAAGTGCTGGGACCTGGTTCTCTCTGAGTCAAAAACCCACGGCAGTCTCTTCCTGCTGTACCATACTTCCTGCTAGTGAATACAGGCCTCTAAAGTGAACTTCTTGTCTTCCTAATCTGAAGATTCTTCTAGGCAGACATGGTTTTGTTGAGCTACCACTGTCTGGAGAGAGGTTCAGAGGCCACTCCAGTGTCTTGAAAGATTTTAGAACAAACATCTGTCCCCCTGACCATTCAAGGGCCATGGACAGACTTATCCCCTAGCTGCCCGATCTGTTTGCCAAGTAGCTCCTTCTTAATATGCAGGGTAGCGTGGATGTCTTGCACACCCTGTCAGACTACTAAGTCCGCCTGTCCAAACAAGTCTACTCTGCTGTGACTGTATTCCCCTGGCATGTTGATACACGTGCTTCTCCTACTGGGGCCTGGGGCCCAAGCATGTCTGAGAAATTGAATAGCAGCAAGTTCTCCTGGCAAGACCATAGCAAACATCCCTGGAAACAAGGAAAGGGAGAGCCTTATTGTTAAGGGTCTGGGCTTCTGTCTGGAACTTTTGCCAGAGGATTCCAAAAGCTCCCTTCAGATACAGGGACCTTCAAGGTCCAAATGCTCAACAATAGTCCATGCCACAGTCAAAAACACAATCCCAATATTAGAGAAAAATGTGTCTGCTTTTTGCTTGTGTGAATTTACAGGGATCCTAAGTTCTGATCCAGTTTACTGTGTGACCTTGAAGAGACACAACATGTTGTATTGAGAAAACACAGGCTTCAGATTCTGAAAGCGTGGCTATTGGTAACAACCCCCACACTATATTGTTCAGTCTTGGGCAAGTCACTTAACCTCTCTGAGCCTCTCAACCATGAGATAGGAATTCACTCCTTCCCCTACCTTACCGCACATGGATGCAACTATCCATCCAGCCAATTTGATATTTATGAAAAGTTCAGTTTTGGGGGTTCTGGGCAAACAAAGATGAACAAGATATGGCTGTCCCGATGCACCCCTATGTTTATCGCAGCACTGTTTACAGTAGCCAAGAAATGGAAGCAACCTAAGTGTCCATCAGTAGATGAATGGATAAAGAAGATGTGGTACATATACACAATGGAATATTATTCAGCCATAAGAAGAAAACAAATCCTACCATTTGCAACAACATGGATGGAGCTAGAGGGTATTATGCTCAGTGAAATAAGCCAAGCAGAAAAAGACAAGTATCAAATGATTTCACTCATATGTGGAGTATAAGAACAAAGAAAAAAACTGAAGGAACAAAACAGCAGCAGACTCACAGAACCCAAGAACGGACTAATAGTTACCAAAGGAAAGGGACTGGGGAAAATGGGCGGGAAGGGAGGGATAAGAGGGAAAAAGGGGCATTACGATTAGCAGATGTAATGTTGGTGGGGCACGGGGAGGGCAGTACAACTCAGAGAAGACAAGTAGTGATTCTATAGCATCTCACTACGCTGATGGACAGTGACTGTAATGGGGTTGGTGGGGGGGACCTGATGAAGGGGTAGTTTAATAACCGTAATATTGCACATGTAATTGTAGATTAATGATAATAAAATAAATTATATTTAAAACACACACACACACACACACAAAAAAGATATGGCTGTCCCACTGAAAGAGTTCACTTTCTACCTGACAATGTTATTATAAATGTCAAAGTATTGTTGGATATGATGGTACTTGAGAAAATATAAACCTGTATATTCAACTAAACAGTTCTTTTTAAGCCTCAACTTTGGTAACCTCAATTACCCCTCCTCTAAGGTGAGAACCCCAAAGCGTGCAAATGGGGGTCAACAGAGTAACAGGTATAGAATCAGTGAACTGGCTGCTGGGGCCACTAGCAATAGATCGATCATAGGGCATCAAATGTTGAATGTGGACCTATCTTAGGAAAAGGATGAGAAGCACTTTGAAACTCTTCATTTTTGGGCACCTGCTTAAGCTCAGCATCTCATGGGAGTCCTAGGTCACAGACTCCTATCCTTATGATTGTGAGATGCCTCTGTCAGCCAGGAGAAAAATTTCAATATTTTAGTAAAAGCATTTTACAGTAGGAAATCTTTTTTTTTTTGGTCACTGCCAGCATAATTTAACTATGATTTAATAGCTTCTTTCATTTACTTGTTAAATTATACCTCTCCATCACCTTCCCTTTGGGTTTTCCCGCCTTTTGGTCTTACAACCTCCCATTATTTATTAATGCCCCATAATACATGATTGAGGCAGGCAGAAAGCAGCCATTTCACAATGATTTAGGAGGCTTCTGGCTGTGAAACAACAGAATAGGAGCATATGCTCTGAGACTCTCCCCTGTACTTGCCTTTTTGGAACAGAGTTGGATCGTTCTTAGCCATCATCTATGTGGATGCTCCCCTCCCCTTCCCATCCCACCCTCCTGGCTATTTTCCTTCCCTGAGCAAATTCAAAATACTTGGCTCAAAATGACTGATGAATCACAGCTCATGTTTTTTTCCAAGTACCAACTGCTAGAATGAGCATGCTTCTCAACGTTGCGCTTAACCTAAAGAGACACTAAGAGGTAATTTGGCTTTCCCTCCAAGGGAGGAGCCCTATGCGGGATTAGGAAATACCAGATCATTTGAATCTTTCGGCACTTGGTTCTTGGAAGGAAGGCTGAAACAAGCCAGGGAAATGGTACCTGCTCTTTTTTCTGGGAACAGCTTAGACTGTTACGACTCATGGGATGACTCTCATAAGGAATGAAGTTAGGATGAGTAGTTCTCAAGTATAGGTGGGGATGTTGAGGTGTTTCATGGCTTACTCAAGAATATAGGTTGGGTCATGTCTGGACTTCTTCTTCCACCGGGCATTTGTGAGAGGCACATTCATACACTTCCCTGATCTAGGTTTCCTTTTCCTCATGTCTTTTTTGTGCTTTGGACTAGACTGGCAATCATTCTGTGATTTGGTGGATGACCTAGGGAGGTGCTACTGGTGACAGGGGCAGAGTGACACCTGGAGAAGTACAGTTCCAGTATCATACATGGAGAAATGGCAGAGCTGGACTTAGAGCCAAGCTTTCTTTTTGACTCTAAACCACTGAGGTACATTAGTATTTAGTCTTTTGGAGATAATGCATATTCAACCTGTTAGCACAGTGCCTGGCATTTAATGCGTACTTGCCTGCCTTTCTACAGAACTGATAACAGGGTTTAACAGGAGGGGCAGTATTGTGTGTGGATAGATCCCTGGAGGGAGAGACTTGGACTTTCATCCTGGCTATCTGCTTACTTATCAGGTAACCTTGGACAAGCTGCATTGCTTCTTGGAGCCTTAGTCTTCTCATCTGTAAAATCAGAATTTGGGGTCAGATCTCTCAAAGATAGTCTTTGAGATGCATTCCTTCTGTAACCATGCTCCTGAGACCTCCTTAGTTGAGGCTATGAGTGGCTTAGAACATTGACTGGGACTCTAGAATCAGAGAATGAGTTGTCCGAAGTCAAATACAGGAGTCATGACAAGCTCAAAGTACTTGAGGCTTTATGATTGTTGTATTGGGTGATGGTCAATCAAAGCAGGAGGATTTTTTCTACTTCTTGGCCAACTAGCCTCTTATGCCTTCTCTCTAGGTCCTAGATGCCACTGAACATATACTGCATTGTGTCCCCACTGGTTCCCTTTGCAGATTTTTGGAGGAGCATGACTGCACTAACAGCTGGGCATTCCTGCAGTTCCTCCATCTTCAATACACTCACCTGGTTGACCCCTCCACATGGCAGCAAAAGCCTCAGAGCCTGGACATTGTGCCCTGAGGACATGTTCTGATGCTCTTCTGGGGTCCAGGCAGCCATTCCCCTTCTGAGGGTCTAGAATTAAAGCCCAAGGACAGGAGAGGAGATCTAAGATAAAATAACAACTGGCATAGTGACCTTGGTCCCTCTGCTCTTCCACAGTGGTACCTTCTGCTTCCTACCCTGCCTTGCAGAGAGAGTGGGAAATGGAGGAAGTCAGTCCTGAGAATGAAGCTTTGGATTGCTCTTGCTCACCCCAAGTTCTGTCCTCTGCAGCAAGCTTGACTTTGGAGTGACCTCTGCAATCCCTCCATTTGCATTTCTGCAGCACCCTAGGATTGCAATGACATGCTCCCTTCCTCCAGAAGTTTTCATTCCTGTGGCACAAGGCTGGGAAACTTGAGAGAACCAGGCTGTTCTGTAACTAACGTCAGTGCAGAATCTGCCTAAGCCTTGACTAATGTATTCTTTGCATTATTAAACACAGATTAAATATATATGGATATTTAAATGTAATGTGTTATTTTCCTAAATCTAGCTTTACTCAATGTTCCTTTGACTTAATGCCTTTTCATTGCTCATAATTGTCTCAGGGATCATGAATTATAGGCAGGAAGGAGCTGGAGCTCCCTCAGCACCAAAGGCTCTGCAGTCCCATTTCATCTGCC
The DNA here is from genome assembly GCA_032199065.1 of Smutsia gigantea. Classification (NCBI taxonomy): domain Eukaryota; kingdom Metazoa; phylum Chordata; class Mammalia; order Pholidota; family Manidae; genus Smutsia; species Smutsia gigantea. The sequence goes on along the minus strand of JAVSCE010017794.1, from coordinate 146,103 downwards.
CAGGAGATGCAGCACTGCTTCTACCGCCCAGAAAATTATTGCCGGCTTTCTTCACATGGGAATATATTTTTTTTCTTAGAGCTTATTCCTCACCAATGATTCAAAGGTTAAGGCAGCCAGACAGAGCCTTACAGACTTGTGAGTTTGTGTCTGTTCTGCAAGAAAGTTTGTCTGGGGAAAGTCACTGAATAACAAATTCGGACAGAGTCTGTGGCATCCTGCTAGTGACACCTCCACCCACTTTCTGTCAGCTGTATAGACAGCCCCTTGTCCTCTGTGGGTGCTTGGAGGGCCCTAGGGAATTCTGATTGATTTTCTTTTTTAGTACTCTCATTTATTTCAAGGTTTCTGTTCAATACCCCAGCCTAATGGCAGGGAAACTGGAACTATTAAAGAAAGTGGTGTGTTTGAAGCAGAAGCTATCTAAGTCATTCCACGCCCGTGTGTCCCAGTTCCCTTTCGGTAAAGAGCTAGATGAGGGGATTGATCTGGAGGATGTCCAAGATTTTTGCAGGCTCTGGCCTCCGATGGTTCACCATGCTTCTGAGGAGCCAGCAGGGGAAAGACAGATACTGTTTTCGGTTTCCACTTAGTCATTTTCCTGCTACCCCTAAAACATGGTTCCCTCTGGGTCTTAGTTAAAGATTTTCCACCTGATGGCAGTCAATTGATCAGGAGATTCTGCCTATGTATCCTGCGTTTGTCTGTCTGAGTGTATTAGACTATAAGCCATCGGTGTCCTGCAGTCAGTTCATCTTAGCTTGCAGGAGCTGATGGTGCCCATTTCCTCCTGACCCCTCATGTTGCTACTTTAAAATCAACCATTGTGGGAGTATTTACACCATGGAAATTGGCAAAAGCTAGAAAACAGGGCTTTTTTTTTTTTTTACTCTAGGAGAACTGGTTGTTAGAATTTGTAAGCATACCGCTGCCCTAAACTCCCTGAGGACACTGATCAAATCCCATAGCTCTCTTGATATATTGCTAATCGCATATTGGGGTTTACTGAAAACTTTTTAAGGATGAGCACAGAAGCACACGTTAAGTCACAGGTCTTTCCCAATTTTAACATAAGTAATTTGTGATCTCTGGCAAGTGCCACAGTTTACCAGCCTAGCCTCCTTCCTGTAATATTAGATCATTGGTGTTACATTTTCTCACTGGGGAGACATGCTTGATCCCAACAAACACGCCTCTCAGGGTGGCTTCTCCCTGTCCTGGGTGAATTAGGAATCAAAAGAGTTGTTTAAGGGACGACACTTCTTTTCCATCTTCCCCTAGACCCAGGGCCATTATTAAAAATCTCCTTCTTCTGATAGGAGAGTTACCAGATCAAAATGACCTAAGACTTGTCTGGCAGGGATGAAAAGGAGCAGATGTTGGGATTCTTGATGAGGAAAACGGATATTTGGCTGGACTATCTCCAGAAGGCAGGCCACTTGTCAGCTGGACTCATGAACACCCCAAAGGAGGAAGCGAAAGGCCATGTTTAACGTTCACAGTGTGCAATGTTCACTTGACCCCGCAATGAGCAGCCCACAGACTGATATTTTTGCACTTCCTGACTTGGAAGTTCTTAACAATCACTTGACCTTGATTGTTCCCCCTTAAATGCCTGGCCTGAAACACCAATAATGCAGCCAATTAGTGAATAATTTTATTTGACATCCATGGTTCTCAAGATTTGGAAAATGAATGAAGCTGGTGGGTTGGGGTGGGGAGGGTGGCAAGGTGGCAAGGGGGTTAGCTCTTCCCCAGAACCCTGCTTTATGCCCTATGCTTTAGTCACAGTGGTAGCCAGACCCTCAAAGGAAAAGAGGCAAGTTTTCGAGATGTGAGGACATAAATATGGCAGAGTTTGGTGCAGGAGGGACACTGGGCCTTTGTGCATTGCTGGTTCTAACTCAGGAGCCTTTCAGCAAACAGTGCCTGCAGCTCAGGTAAGCAGGGAGTTAAGGTCTGTGGGGAATGGAATTTTCCTTATGGTCGCACAGACTTGTTTTAACCACAGGAATGAACACAAGATTCAACTTGTTCCCTCAGCTATTGTCTGGAACTCTTTTCCCTCCAGCCACTGGCAGCTGGAGGTTTTAATGTGACATTTTTCTAAGTATCATGATTGCTTTCTGGCCTTCTCTTGGTAGCTTTTTGCTTCCCTCCTCCTGGACTCTCACCCCCCAGCCTTCAGATGCTTTTCAATAAGCAAGTGCTCTCCTCTGTGCCTACTAGCCAGGGGATGACATCTGGGGCCGGCTTATTTACTTTTTAAAGATGTGTGTCTCCTCTTTTTCCTGAGTCCCCGCCCTGCAACCCCTCCCAGAAACAGCAAACCACCACCTCGCAAATCCCAGAGTGCAGTGCAGAGATGCGTGCAGGATGCTAAACTCCATTCCTATGCTGTTTGAGCCAACCTAGCAAGTACAACAGGCTCCTCAACACAGGAAAAGGATAGGCACATTTTCCCCCAATTAATTATTGTGGCCAGGCCCCAAGCATTAAATGCCTTCTGAGCCTTAGTTAGTGATCATATTTTATGAATTTTGCTTTAGATTTTCTACTCCGTGTGAAGCTCCTTCTAAGACTTCTACCCAGTTCCAACACATTTTCACCCATTTCTCTTAAGATGAGGGGAAGCTCAGAAAAAGTTACCACAAAACTGATTAACAAATTGAGGGGTGGCGGAAATGGATTATTTCACAGATCCTCTTCTTTGATTGCCTTGTTATTCTCACTGTATGTACTTCATCTTTTTGTCTGGTTTCTGAGTTCTTCCTGTGTCCAAGGATAAAAAATGGCAATAGAAAAGTCAGCATGTCTTGGAACTTCCAGCAAACTGAAAGCTCAGGGCTTGCCTTCTCTCTGCCAGTATTGCAATGGAAAAGCATTCCTACAGATAATTATGTTTTTTATTTTGTTTTAAAGCAGCATTAGAGAAATTGAAGCAGATTCCTTTCCAAAGCATTCCCCTTTGATGATGAGGTGCAAAAAAGTTAAACAAAAAGCCAAACTTTGGTTTCGAATATAAGACATCTTTATTCTAATTATAATCATAATGATTCAATGTCTTTGGGATTTAATTATTTGGAATTAGAATAAAAAGAAGACATCCTGTAATTACCATTGATCTTATCTTGGGCCATAAATCTAATAATTAAATACTTTCAGATTTCATTCAGTGAGTAATTAAAATTTAAAAAAGATGCTGTGGATTCTTTTCCATCTCTGGAAGAAAAGTTCAAAAATCATCAATTGATTTCAATGAAGAGATCTGGATGTTATTGTGTATAAAACATAATTCTTAACAAAATCATAATATAAGTTATTTATAGCCCTCTACTTCTGTGATCAGGCTGTTCGAGCAGGTGAGCAATGACAGAATTAGGAGTTGGAACTGAATGAAAAATATTTTCCTCAAGAAAGATAGCTCCCCGAGCACGAGCTTCATTTTTAATTGTCAGCAAGGAAAGGGAAGCAGGTCTTGTGCAGTTTTTATGAGAACTGAGTTCTGTTCCCAGTTTTGGCAAAAAAAAAAAACAAAAAACGGTCCATATGCTTTCCCCTTCTGGAAGTGGAGCATGGCAGTGAAGTTTGGAAGGAGCAGGTGGCTGTAAAATCCAAGGAACAGTCTTGGTAGGAGGTAGGCTTGAGGGAATTGAGCTCGTTTCATGGGACTAGGCCCTGAGTACGAGCAAACCAGATGTATCAGTTCTGGCTGGGGAAGAGGAAGAGTTGGCTGGTGTGGGACAACATCTGCTGAGATGGCATAGTCTCTTGAAGCTGAGACGTAAGCATATTGTCCCTTACTCAGCCCCCACTGGGAACAGAAATCAAGGCATTGTTAGCAGGGCAGATTGAGAAGAAGAGAGGAACCATCCCATGGATCTGCTACATGGTTTATCTTATCAGGCTGCCTCTTCCAGAGTAGTCAGTCCCCTTTGGCATTCCACCACCAGTAAGCCCCCTGTGAAATGCTGCTTTCCTGGAGATGGGCTGCCCCTGAAATAAAGAGCAACGCAGATGAGTGATGCTTGAGAACTCGGACTTACAGGGAGAAATTTGGAATAGATGCGGAGATGGGAGAGTACCTACCACTACCAGCAATGATAACTGATGGTAATAGCACATAGGCACTCAGCGAGTACCTACCACTACCAGCAATGATAACTGATGGTAATAGCAAATAAGCACTCAGCGAGTACCTACCACTACCAGCAATGATAACTGATGGTAATAGCACATAGGCACTCAGCGAGTACCTACCACTACCAGCAATGATAACTGATGGTAATAGCACATAGGCACTCAGCGAGTACCTACCACTACCAGCAATGATAACTGATGGTAATAGCAAATAAGCACTCAGCGAGTACCTACCACTACCAGCAATGATAACTGATGGTAATAGCACATAGGCACTCAGCCTGCACTTTCCTTATTTTACCTTGATCCTGACCCTGCAAGGCAAATGTTATCTTCGGAAGAAGGGATCACTAAGACCCAAGGGTTAAGCAATTAGACCACATCTTGTCAACATGGAGGCAGATATGCTCTGGCAACTACAGTACATAGCAGGGTTCTCAGTGGGTGCTCCTAGGAGTTGAAAAGATGTTTGGATTGTACCCCAAATATACTGGAGACTAGTTAAAAGCAGTACGACAATGAAATTGAAGTTTGATGGTTGCAGCCAGACACCCTGGGTTTATCATCTGCTAAACCTTGGCAAATCCTTAAACCTCACTGAATCTGAATCCCTCTTCTGTGTAATGAGTATAGTTTCGTCATATGGTTATGGGACAGAGATAATATATGTACAGTGCTCAATACGGTGACTGGCACCCAAATATGGTCAATAAATTCAAGCTATTAATAATTGTTTTCTGGAAGAATTGGGTTAGTCCTTAAAGAATAACGGGGATTTAAAAGAGGGGAACCTCAGAGAATATTGCAGAGGAAGGGGAAAATATGCCATGCAGAAGTGGTATTGCTCTATATTAGTCTTGCTTCCTGCTTCTACTCCCTAAATTGTATATATTATTTAAGATTCTGTTCTTGGTCCCCTTTTTTTTCCTATCCTCTATCTTTGGTATCTCATCATTCACACAATTTTCACTATCCCTTTTATATGGATAGGCCCCTCCCCCACACCCCCACACCCACACCCCGAGCTTTGTCTTGGGTGCCAATCATTTTCTTAAAACTCCATTCTCCTGCTTCTAATTCCCCATCAGATCTCCATTCCAGCATGTCAAAAATGGTCCTCTTTTCCCTCACAGTGGCCTCGCCATGCTTAATTCACTGAGAAACGTCCTCTTTGATATGTCTGTCTTCTTTCTCACATCCAATCAAGGTGCAAAAATGTGGATCAGTTTTATCGGCCCAGAATTAAGGCTGTTTTTTTTTTCAATATGAATGATTGCATTGCCTGCTTAACTGGCCAAGGAATCTCTTCAAAACTATACTGTACATAATTACTAAGTTGATCTTTCTAAAGATAATTCTAGTGTCATCACCAATCCAGTCTGCTGCTCAGAAACTTTTGGTTTCTGAAGCTTTAAAACAAAAAGAAAAACAAAAAAAAAAGTCTATTTTTTTACATAGTTCTGCTGAAACTTGCTATTTTCTGTTGTCTGGACATAGTCTGACTGTCCCTCCTTTATCCTTGGCTCACAGAGTTCCCTCAGGGAGACATGTCCTTCCCACAAGCTTAATCTGGTGGACTCTGACCCTTTCTCCAGAGGCTTAATGTCTTCCCTTCTATTTACTTGTTCTGCCCATTCCAGGGTAACAACAACTCTTTGTGTTGTATCACTGAAGCATTCTGTATCCTTTTTATGATAGTAACACTGTTTTGTGTTACGGTTTTAACCAAATAAGCACATGAAAGCCAGAGACCTGCTCTTATTCACCTGACACATGATCCCATTTAATCTGCAGGACAACACCTTTAAGAAGGTTAGTATATTTTCATCTTCCAGATGAAGAGGCTGAGGCTCAGAACTGATGGCAACCCTCCAAAGGTTCCAAATGCACAAGGGATTGAGTGGAAGAATCAGTTGAGATCCAAGTCCATTTGATTCCAAAGCCACTATCCCGTACTGCTGGGTGGATGGAGTTGAAGGAAGGAAGAGTTAGGAAGGGCAGGAGGACTGGAAAGATGTGGAGGAAGGCTTTAAATCAGAGGCAGCTGTGAGCTGGGGCCTTGGATAGTCATGATTTCACTCGGTGGGTGCAGAGGAAGGCAGGCTATAGGCAGAGGGAACAGAGTAAACAAAGGTGTGGAATCAAGCCCTCAAGCCCTGCTTGTTGAGTAAATGGACCAAAAAGCAGGTGTGGTCTGCTTTCCTGCTTTAATGAGGGATATCCTTAGCAATGGGGCTTTGTCCACAGTGGATTCTCTACTCCCACATGCTTTTACAGACCTAAGGAGAGGAGAGGCTGTTGAGTGTATAATTCCTCTATTCAATGGAAAGTTCCGGTACTTAGATTTTCAGGAAAATAGTACTTTCATGTCAATGTTTAGATACGCATAGCACAGTGAAACCTGTCTGGTAAGTAGAGTCCCCTCCATGCCACCTTGGGTTCCCTGCTTCCACCTGGCCCCAGCCCAAGCTCAGCAGGAAACACTTGCTGAATGAGTCCACAGCTACCCCTCCAGGTGAGGTAAGAACGCAGAACTGTCTTCCCCTGAGCAGCGGGCCAGTAGTCCAGGAGTCTTATGCAGTAACTTCTTTAACTTCTACTTTTGGAAACCTTTCATTCCCTGATTTCCCTTGGCTGTAGTGTCAGGGAGCACGGCCAGAGCAGAGAACTCCAAGGGCTTGGACCCCATCTCATAGAATCTCTGCCCACACCTCAGTGCCCCGAAGACCAGGGGAAGTAAGCTATAAGGAAAATGAAATCAAACTGATCCATGGAAAGCTAGAGCTGAGTCATATTTATCTCAACTAAATAAGAAGAGGTGGTAAGACCTCGCTCTCCGAAGGCTCTGCACTTGGTTTAAAAATCACAATGAATTAGGACACCAAGTATAACCCCACTTAAAGACATCACTGCCAAGTCTTTGGACACAGCTACACAATAACCTGCCCTTATTTGGAGCCTGATGTCAACCCCACAGGGAGCCGCATCTTCTTGCTTTGAGTGGCTGCCTTAACATAATCCTTTTAGCAAATGACACTAACATATATTTTAGGCAAAACAATCCCACCAGAGAATATTCATATAGTATTAACATGGGTGAGGCTTGTGATTCTACAAAACTATGATGCTAAGCATGAAACCAAAGGCAGATGCTATAAATAACAAGGCAGACTTAACTACAAAAAAAAAAATTGAAAACCTCTGTGCAATAAAAATCAAAAAAAAAAAACCACACTTAGAAAATTATTTGTGGCGAATATGACACAGGATTGACATACAGATTTATTAACACTTACTAAGGAAAACACAGGCACTTTAATAGAGAAAAAGTATGTAATGGGGCAAGTTACAAAAGAATAGAAATATGTGACAAATGCTCAACCTTACTGGTGATCAAAGGAATATGAATTAAAACAATTTTGGGATTTTGGTCAGTCTTTCAGTTTGGTAAGGGATTAAAGATCTGATCCTCATCAGAGTTCTGAGCATGTTGGGTAATGGTCTGCTCTGTGGGACAGTCTATAAGGTGACGCTCACTTCCTGCAGGGACTTTGGCCATATGTATTTTGAGCCTCAAAAGCAGCCACGGCCATTGGCCCAGTAATTACATTTCTGGGAACCTGCCCTCATACAAATATGCATGAACAAGAATATTCTGAAATCATTATTGGTGTACAGAAAACTATAAACAACCTACAGGTTCAAAAATTCTGGTGCCATATCATCATAGAACATTGTACAGTCATTAAAATGCTGACGTATAGAGTTGCATCTGTCGATGTGGGAAGATGATTGCATTATATTGTAAAGTGAGAAAAGTGGGTTAGAGAATACTTAGTTGGTTTCTTTAAAAAAAAACAAAATGGTATTTTAAAAGTGGTCATATTCTGCATTTTCTAATTTTAAAAATCTTTCCATATTTTCTAAAACGAATATGGATTACTTGTGTTGAAAAATAAACAAGTGATACCACACACGTGGTAGGCAGCATAAAGATCCCTTTCTCAAAATGTCCATGTCCTAATTCCCAAAACCTGTGAATATATGAGGTTACATGGCAAAAGCGACTTTGCAGATATGGTTAAGGATCTTGAGGTGGAAAAATTATCCTGGATTATCTGGGTGGGCCGCTGTAATCACGATGGTCCTTATGCAAGGAAGGCAGGATGATCAGGGTTTTAAAGGTTTAAGGATGCTATGTGGATGATTTTGAAGATGGAGGAAGAGGCTAAGAGGCCAGGGATGCGGGGGACATCTAAAAGCTGGAAAAAGCTAGGAAACAAATGCTCCCTAAGAGCTTCTAGAAGGAATGCTGCCCTGCCAACACTTTGATTTTAGCCCAGTAAGACTTCTGGCCTCCAGAACTATAAGAGAACAAATTCTTGTGTGAAGCCCCTAGGTCTGTGGCTATTTGTTACAGTAGGCCACAGGAAGCTAGTACAGTCCGTAAAATGCTGCAGCAGTTGGGCCCTGCTGGGTGAAGGAGTAGTAGTTGGGGGTGTGGAGGAGATTTGGTTTAGGAACAATCCTTCTTAGGCCACAAAGTCGGAAAGTGCAGAATTATGGGTAAACTGAGTTTCCCTCCGAAATGGGAATCCAACTCCTTAAACTTGGCTTTCAGAATGTTTTTTGTTGTGCCATGGAATGGTAGTTTAGTACTTGGCCTGTGCTGGTGTAAACACGTAGGACTCTGTAGGATCCTGGTTTCAGATGCTTTAAGAAGGCTGTTGATGATATCTACAAAGAAGAGTTCCAGGTTCTCAGAACAGGCCTGAACTGTGGCACAAGTGCAAGAAAGAGGCTTTCCATGGTCTTCTTTGCTCAATTTTCTCTTAAGCCCATAGCCAAACTTCTTGTACACAACTGTGCAGTCCTTGGAGGTGTTTGGAGAGGAAGGAGTGGGCTGGCTCCTTGCGTTACCTCTCCACGGAATGTTTCCAGTTCACTGTGGAGTCCCCAGTGGCCATCTAGGGCTCCCACCGAGGCCTCTAGCGGAGAAGTGTTAAATGCCTACCCCCAGGCTCGGCATCACTGACTCACCTTCATTTAAATCTTAAATGTATAGTAGAAGGAAAACTCCTTTGCAAGTGTATTTCTTCATGACTTATAGGAAGCAGACTGCTTCAGAGAATTACAACTTCCCTCCTGAACAGGTAAGTATTGAGGCAGAATCCGAAAGAGCTCCTGTTGGGTGGGAAGTGTTGCAAAGAAGACTCCAGCTCTGGGTGGAGCTAGGTTCTACTCATAAAGGTCCTGCCAACGCTGAATCGTGTGATCCCATAATTCTATATAGGCTGGCTCAGAGAGGCTTGTAGTAAAATGCAGTCACATATAGTTAATGGGAGAAATAGGGTCTTGAGCAGTGTGGTTGAAAATAAAATGTAACGGTTGAAAGAATAAGTAATGCAAAGGGGTTAAAACAAAAAGATTATTTCACAGAATAAAAACCCACATGTACAAAATCCATAGAAATCCTAAATCCACAAATGTGCAGGACTGTGAAGCACAGGCCATACGGTGGCCAAAATGGATTCACTTCAGTTCTGTCAGAGAGCAGGGAATAGAGTATGAGCTCAGCAGCCTGGACTCCTCGCTTCTTTTCCTGACCTTCAGTCACACAAAAGCTGGTCATTTCTGCCTCCTCTGGTTTCTCCCCTGTGCTCCCATACCGAAGAGTTGGCTGACCCTGTTAACCAGAGGCAAGGCCCGGTGGAAGGAGCAGGGGATTCATATTTGCGTGTTATGTCTCTGTTGCAGGAGCTATGCGAGGGGGCTTTCCCACTCATAATTCTGTGTGCTTAAAAGTCACTCGCCACACCTCCAGGGGGATTCACAGGCTCAGGAGCCTGAGGCCCTGTTGGCTGTTTGCCTTTCAGCCCCTAAACCATCGCTGTGGGATGGCAGGGGCCTTTAATTGTGCTGGGCTGGACAGCTGACCAAGGTTTTTGTTTTGTTTTGTTTTTGTTAATTTAACAGTGAAATCTTGGAGTAGATTCCGGCCATGGTTTGCCTATGACTCTTCTAGATAAATTCAGCAGATTGAGGCTGTCACTTTACGTGGACATAACGAAAGGACTAGTGCTTGGAGTGCATAGGCTGTTAGAGATGATCAGATCCAATATGCCATGTGTTTTCTCTTGTTCTGGGCTATTCCTCTGTTTTCATGTCTATGCATAGGTACTAAAGGCACTGAGCCCAGGGTGTGGGGGCTTTTCAGATATTTCTGATGTAGTCTAATGTTTAAAAGCTCCCCTGAAACCCACACATTGGATCCATAATTCAAAAATAAAATTGCAAAATCAAAATAAATGTTTAACTTAATTCTCCAAAACGTAACATGTCATCTACTCAAAAACAACTCAAGGCTTAGGTAGTTACATGACAATTTATTTAGTGGGAAGTGGGTCCATTTTAGTATCTTTAGTGTGATGTAGGATGTGAGCTCTAAAATAAAGTGGCCTGGGGCTTGTGAAAGCTTGACAGCCTCCTTCTCTGTAGCCTTGGGAGGGCTGCAGCCCCACAAAACCTCAGACACTCGCCCAGCTTTTAGCAGCTTCTCCCGGGCCTGCGCTCTGAACACTGGGTGGCAGCACAGAACTTCCTAAACTTTCCCAGAGCCTGAATGCAAAACTGAGCAGTTCCACCTTAAGAAGGGCCATGCACAGACCCATGCAAAAAGTGCAGTAATTCTTGGACGTGGCTAATCTCTGTAATTCACCTGACTGCAGATACAAGTGACAGCTGCAATAGGGGTGATGTTCTCTCATTCGCTGTGTCACCAGGATGCTATTTCGAATCTTCCTGAGATTAGAAAAGGGATTACAACTGCCCCCAGGGCCTTGCCATGTATTTTATCGGTCTTGATCTGAGAGTTCCCCCAGGCAGTGCGTGTGCTTCTGTGTATGTATGTGTGTGTGTGTGGGCATGCATGTGATGAGCAGCCCATGGTGGGCTGTAAGGCACCTGAGGACCCTGTGGTCCATTTTTCTTAACCACTGGACTATATTTTCAGATTTACCCCCAATTGCAAGACTCTGTCCTTCTCACTTTGTTATGTCCTGGACTTAGTGGAGCAGGGCCCACTTCATGGACATAGGACCTGAGCAGTTGAACGGGGCCCACTGTTTAGAAATTTCCTGTCTTTGGTTTAATTCTCTTCTGTCCCTGTCCCTGTCTTAAGATTCTTAGTAAGTCTTGAACTAGGGCTCCTGCATTTCCACTTTGCAATGGGTCCCATATATTAAGTAGTCATCTTCCTCTGGAGAAGTGTGGTCAGAGCCAGATCTCTAAGACTTGACTCCATTCTTTCTCAGCTTCATTTCAGTGGCTGGCTTGACTTAGAATTGAGAAGGCCAAAAAGATGGCTTTTGGTTAGACATACTTGAGTGCTGGTTGGGAACCTGCCACTCCCTATCCTGGTGACCTGAATCACATTCATTAACCCTTGCAAGGCCTTCTCATCTATCTGAAGAATACAACTGTCCTTATCTCATAGGATGTGGGGAATATTAACTGCTGGGATACATGCAAAACCTCATGCTACATTGTGTACAGTCAGTAAACATTGCTTGCCTTCTTGTCCCAATCACTCCTGGAATTCTGCATTGATTCCTCACACATCATGTTCCTTGTCTAGAGTTGGAATTAAATTCCTTGCCCAACTCTAGTTGGAATTAAAGCTTGGATTCATTTTCAGTGGAGCAGGGTATGAGGCAAATATTAATTCCGCAACCCAACTCCCTGTGGGTTGAAAGCAATTTCTCATTGTGTTCAGGTCTCTGTTCTGAGGTAGAGATGCATGGCCAAGCTGTGGTTATGGTTTCTGCACTGCAGGAAAAGCTGGCTTTACAGAGCCACCTACTGTTTGGGGATCCTGTAAAGAGAGCTTCTGATTGAAATGCCATCTTCAAGGAAATTCCTCTTTACTAATTAGCTTAGTATGTTGCTCTTTTATAATGGCTTTTTCTCCAAGGATTTGTGGACACTTGGCAATCAGCCATTAATCACACCTTATTGCCTTGATGCCACAGAACTGAAGTTGGCACATTCATCTCCCCACCTGGATGGGGAAATGTAAGCGCCTGGGTCTTAGGCCTGCCTCTGCTCAGGACTTTTGTGTGGTCTTGAACAACTTTTCTGGACCTCACTTACTCCAGGTATAAGTTGAGGTTAATCATTTCTGTTTGATCTCAGAAATCCTATAAAGACAAAATAGTCCCCAAACGGAAACACTGTAAAAAATAGAAATAGCTTCACAATGCAAGGGAATAACAATATTACATTTGGGCAGTTAAATTCAAGTTCAAAATCCAGTGCTATACCAAATGATATGCTTTTGTAGGCATTGAAATTCCTGTTGCTAAAACTGGGGCCAGATGTCCAAGATGAGGAGAGGAAATTCTTTAGAACACTGAGATAATTAGCTTTACAGTAATGTTCTACAAGTAGTCCATTTTGACCACAGCTAACAAAATGCTGAACAGATTACTAGAGGGTCAATGAATTCTCACTAGACCTTTTCGAAATTTCCTTGATCACTCCTCTGTTAGAGTGATTTTCCCTCTTCTAAATTTGTGTAATTTTCACTACCTGTCATACTCATGGGGCCTTGAATCAGGCAAACTTGGGTTTCAGTTTGTGACTTGAGACATAGTCCTGTCTTCTCATCTTGATGGTAAGCTCCTCGAGGGAAAGTATAGGGTAAAGTAGATAATTGCCACCAGTACTGAACACAAAACTTTGTACGGGGCCTTCAATAATAATTGCCAGTACTAGAGAAGATGGTTGAGTCAGCCTGCCACACCCAACTTTCCAGGCTTTGCAAGATGCTAGGAGTTGTGTGAGAAAACCTTTTGGTAGGTACCGCTTGTGTGGTCTGAGCTGAAGTCTCCCATCCAGGATTGTCTTTCCTCTGTCAGACTGATGTTAATTTACCCTTTAATCTGCAAGGTTATTAATAAATGCAGTCACTTCTGGCAACTTAATTAGTCACATAAGGGATTTTTGGTGATTTGTATGGGAAAGTTTATCAAAATGATAACTAAATTCTTTCAAAAAATGTCAAAAATGCTATTATCCTATAAAAAATCAGAAGGCTCTTTGACGGGAGTATTGAGAAATTAGGGGTTTAGTTATGAAGTACTCAGGGCTTCTCGCCATTAGAACAGATGGCAGATAAGATCTCAGATTGCTTTGTCATTATAATTCATCATGTTAGGTTTATCATCTGCCTACTTCTTAAATTTTTTTAGCCTATCCCTTCCCACCAGCTTGCACAGTCCATTGGGTAGACATTATACAAGGAACAAAACTGATAGTGTATATTACTGATCATTACAGATTGATACTATCTCTCATTAAATGAAAAGAGATAACTATTTACAATATTGACTAACAGATGAACTTGGTGTGTATCTGATAAATTTTAGGAAGAGTAGGGAGTAGACTTCAAGCAATCTGTCCCTAACTAATCAATCTACTATAATAATGAAGGCCACAGATTTTTCTCTTTTCTTTCCTTTTTTTTGTAAAGTTGGCTTCTAAAAGGGGGGCTTGGAATCTCTTGGCATTAAGTGGCTCTGAGACAAAAAGACAATTTCTTGTAGCCCCAAATCATGAATTCCCATCAGTGTTATAACCCTCTAACTCCTCATCCAAATTGTCTTCCTTCCTGGCAGAAGGAAGCTGACTTTGACCTGTTCTATAGCTCACAAACTCTGCAGCAGAGATAGAGCTGAATATGTCATTGAAACCTTTATCTGGGGTGGGGGAGGAATAAGCAATCTCTATTTTAGGCTGAAGTTTTCTGAAAATTATAAAGCTAATGATCCCTGGAAGCAGCTTGACTTCACTCCCAAGCTTTGAATAATCTGTTTCTACTGGCAAAAGGGAGCCACAGTAAGTCATTTGGTCCATCCTTCTGTCTCTGTGCTGTATTATATATTAATAGTTTCAGAAAGGTGGAGTCATAACAATCCTTATGCCTGACAGCATGTTAGTGTTTACCGAGTATTTTATATACATCATTTCACTTATTGCTTTCCCCAAATACTTCAAATTAGTTATTACTTTTTCCATTTTACAAAGCAAATTTAAGGTCAGAGAGGTTGTTCCATGTTGAAAGTCATGCTGCTTGTAAGTGCCAGCACCTGGGCATGGACCTTGTCAAATATCCTTTTGAGAATGTTACTGCACCAAGCTATCTGTAGCTCTGGGTTTCCCACGGGCACGGAATTTCTACCACTTCCTTTTAGAACCAACAGCCCTCAGAGATGACTATGGCCGATTCCTCCTGTACCTAGCCTGACAGCCTTTGTTCTCTTCTGTTCTGATGCAAATGGGTTTTTCCGTTCTTTAAGGAGCAATCTTACACTGACCTAAAAGTTTATAGAGGGGTTTTCTTAGTCCATCTTCTCAAGGCTGAATATGCCACACTTCTTTCACTGGCTTGGGGGTCAACCAGTTCTGTCATTGCACAAGTCATTTAACTGCCATATCTCACATCTTGTTGTGAAGATTAAATCAGAAAATACATAGAAAGTGCGTGTATGAGATGCACAAGTTAGTATACTTATTTTTCCCTTCTCCTACCTTTCCTTTATCTTCCTCTCTGCCTTTTCCCATGTCCTTGTAGATTCCCACAGAGAGAGGATACTCCCCAATTATGGGCATAGATTGGTAGCCTGGCACTTTTCTAAGGAAGGGACTCTACTTTTGATAAACTTCTCCAAACAAATCATGGAGAGAATCTTAGAAATACTTGAGGAGCATATCAGAGGTTAGTAGTCTCTCTGCTGACTCAATGCCTTTTATTCTTATATTATCCATGTGCACCACTCATTAGCCTAAAACATAGTTGGGAGGTGGCACCTAAGAGCATTTGATTTATTAGTTTTATTAAACACAGATGCCTTTAATGTGGAGTTTGTAGCCTGCACTGCATTTCTAGCTACTTTATTGTATCTGTTGGCCAATGTTTGAATTATCTTCAAAGGATACGGCTTTTGCTTTTTATCACACTTTCTCTCCAACGACCAAGGAAGAGGTCACTTGGGAAACACATCCTTTCATGGCAAGAAAGTAGCCTCGTAGATCAAACATGTGTTTGTTCTGGAATGGCAAAGCAGCCAGGCCAGGCCTGGAGGAGGGGCTGGCATCACTCAGAAATCCTCATCAGTCACTCACCAAATGAGACCCCTGGGTAAAGCCTTTGCTGGGAGATGCATGGAGGGAATGGAGGGAGTGGAAGAGGGAGTACTGTGTAGCAGGTAGCGAATCTGCTTTGGGGCCAAAGAGAGTTTTAAATCCTGCATTTCCAAGTACTAGGTTGGTAACTTCAGACACATATTACTGAAGCTCCTGGAGCCTCAGATACCTTATCTCTAAAAAACAATTCGTACTAGCTTCATTCTAGCTTCCTTGTAAGCTCTGGTGGTTGGTTTGGTGAAGGAGAGCTTGGTGGTAGGGCCAGGAGCCTTTGTTTCATTGTGGTTGGATGTTTATAGTGGCCAGTCCTAAAAAAAAAAAAAAAAGAGAAAGAGTCTTTCCCATGACTTTTATTACTGTCAACACTTCCTTCATTCTCCCGTCTTTGTCTATTACATATTAATCTGCATGAAAGCAATGACCATGTTTTTATTCATTTCTGATTTCCCCCAGCACCTAGCATATGGAGCATGCAGTCAGAAAATGTTTCTGATAAAGTCAAATGGACTCTTTTTTTGTACCTGTGTGATTATTTTGTTTAGTTTCTGTCTGGCCCTGAAGGCTCGGGAGGAAGGTTCTGAGGGTGTTGGCTGCTGCTATTAGCTTTTGAGTTCCAGGCAGTAGCCCAGCATCTTGGAAAGAACACTGAGCACCGAATCAAGAGAACAAGGATCCTGGCCTCATTTGAGTGAGCTCGAGTTCTGACTAGGTGAACTTAGGAAAGTAATGTTGGGGAGGAAAGTTTTTTCCTTTACTCTTCTTGGTTCTTTGATCTAATAATCAAATTAACATAGGATGGATGAACAGGAGCAAGACAAATGAGATTACATATTTCTGGGAACCCCACAAAAATATGAGACCCACAGCAGTCAGACATGTCTGAGGCTTATATGCCAGTCTGAGCTAAGAGGAAGTGGGTAGGGGCCTGGGACTTCAAAGGGGAGGAAGACAATTCACAGGAAGATGGGAAGAGCAAATGTTCAGTAAATAAACGTTTGATTGGCCACATGAAGACATTGGGACACAGGGAGGAATTGGATCTCCAGGTCCTGCTGAGCTTGCTCCCAGCTTACCACATCTAGCCGATATTCTTTGCAGTCATCTCTGGTGATTGGTCTCTCCCTGGGCCGGGCCCTTATCTAAATTCTTCTATGCGAAAGAGGAGGTAAAAGCTCTCACCGAATGGCCCTTTTGACTTCAGCTCTAAGTGATGCACATGTCCAAGTGGCACATTTGGGGGACACTTGTTCTGAACTCATTCAGTCCAGCTCAAAAGCGGAGTTGGTAGATTTCTCCACCTTGGTGAATCAGTCTCTTAGTTCTCAGAATAGGTCAGTTCAGTTAAACAGTTGTGTCCAGTTTCAGGAGATATTCCTGCAGGTGGGCTACCAAAGTAAACAAATGTGGTACAAGCAATAGAAGAATATTTAATAGGCATTTCTACAGAAAAAAAAGAAAAGCAATGGTTAATGATTGGAGCAGAATAGAATTCTAGTTTCTGAGTACTGAAGGCGGTGAGTCAATATTTCTAGATGTCAGGCTCAAAGCATCTTCAGATAGAGTGAGGGCAGGCAGGGGCAGTCTGTCAGATTTTCCTGCTTTGTTGTTTGAATGTCACTGGTGATCTTTCTGAGTGGCCCACGGAACAACAGGCTTGCAGATTGTTTATAAAAGAGATGCTGTGGTGATTTCTCTGATGTTTATATCAACTGTTCAGCTTTAGCTTGCATAGCTTCCGGAAAAGGGAAGTTTTAGTTCTGAATGATTCCAGGTCAGAAGGATGGGAGAAAATTGGATACATTAGTTTGGAGAGTTGTAGCCATAGATGAGGAAACTAGGAGAATTCAGGATCCAGTCCACCTCAAAGACACGTCTGTATTAATTAAATTAAAAAATTGTTTATATCTACTGAAAAATTATCCTTGGCCACATGAATTTAAAGTAACTTTTTTAAAGTTTCTGTTTAGAAATACTTAATTCAAAAGAGCTTATTTTTAAGCCAATTAAATAGAACTATTTTATAAATTGATTTTGTCATCCGGAGGTAGAAAAATACCATTTCTATATAATGTGCATATACAGATGTACATAAATATGTAGGCAGACATAAATAGAGATCTCATAGCTTTCATTTAAAAATTTTAGCCATAAACAAGTGTCATATAAATAAGAGTTAGAATAAGTGAAGTTTATCTGTTCAGATGGTAAAGCTTTCTACTGTTTGTGGAGAAGACTTTTTTTTTAATATAATTTATTTTATTATCATTAATTTACAATTACATGTGCAATATTACGATTATTAAACTATCCCTTCATCAGGTCCCCCCCACCAACCCCATTACAGTCACTGTCCATCAGCGTAGTGAGATGCTATAGAATCACTACTTGTCTTCTCTGAGTTGTACTGCCCTCCCCGTGCCCCCCCAACATTACATCTGCTAATCGTAATGCCCCTTTTTCCCTCTTATCCCTCCCTTCCCGCCCATTTTCCCCAGTCCCTTTCCCTTTGGTAACTATTAGTCCGTTCTTGGGTTCTGTGAGTCTGCTGCTGTTTTGTTCCTTCAGTTTTTTTCTTTGTTCTTATACTCCACATATGAGTGAAATCATTTGATACTTGTCTTTTTCGGCTTGGCTTATTTCACTGAGCATAATACCCTCTAGCTCCATCCATGTTCTTGCAAATGGTAGGATTTGTTTTCTTCTTATGGCTGAATAATATTCCATTGTGTATATGTACCACATCTTTTCTTTATCCATTCATCTACTGATGGACACTTAGGGTTGCTTCCATTTCTTGGCTATTGTAAATAGTGCTGCAATAAAACATAGGGGTGCATCTGTCCTTTTCAAATTGGGCTGCTGCATTCTTAGGGTAAATTCCTAGGAGTGGAATTCCTGGGTCAAATGGTTTCTATTTTGAGTTTTTGAGGAACCTCCATACTGCTTTCCACAATGGTTGAACTAATTTGCAGTCCCACCAGCAGTGTAGGAGGGTTCCCTTTTCTCCACATCCTCGCCAACATTTGTTGTTGTTTGTGTTTTGGATGTTGGCCATCCTCACTGGTGTGAGGTGATATCTCATTGTGGTTTTAATCTGCATTTCTCTGATGATTAGCGATGTGGAGCATCTTTTCATGTGCCTGTTGGCCATCTGAATTTCTTCTTTGGAGAAGTGTCTATTCATGTCCTCTGCCCATTTCTTAATTGGATTATTTGCTTTCTGTTTGTTAAGGTGCATGAGTTCTTTATACATTTTGGATGTCAACCCTTTATCAGATACGTTTTTTATGAATATATTCTCCCATACTGTAGGATGTCTTTTTGTTCTACTGATGGTGTCCTTTGCTGTACAGAAGCTTTTCAGCTTGATATAGTCCCACTTGTTCATTTTTGCTTTTGTTTCCCTTGCCCGGGGAGATATGTTCATGAAGAAGTTGCTCATGTTTATGTCCAAGAGATTTTTGCCTATGTTTTTTTCTAAGAGTTTTATGGTTTCATGACTTACATTCAAGTCTTTGATCCACCTTGAGTTTACCTTTGTGTATGGGGCTAGACAGTACTCCAGTTTCATTCTCTTACATGTAGCTGTCCAGTTTTTCCAACACCAGCTGCTGAAGAGGCTGTCATCTCCCCATTGTATATCCAAGGCACTTTATCAAATATTAATTGACTGTATATGTTTGGGTTAATGTTTGGATTTTCTATTCTGTTCCACTGGTCTGTGGGTCTGTTTTTGTGCCAATACCAAATTGTCTTGATTAGTGTGGCTTTGTAGTAGAGCTTGAAGTCAGGGAGCGTAATTCCCCCTGTTTTATTCCTCCTTCTCAGGATTGCTTTGGCTATTCGGGGTCTTTTGTGGTTCCATATGAATTTTAGAATTATTTGTTCCAGTTCATTGAAGAAAGCTGTTGGTAGTTTGATAGGGATTGCATTGAATCTGTAGATTGCTTTAGGTAGTATAGCCATTTTGACAATATTTATTCTTCCTAGCCAAGAGCATGGGATGCATTTCCATTTGTTAGTGTCCTCTTTAATTTCTCTTAGGAGTGTCTTGTAGTTTTCAGAGTACAGGTCTTTCACTTCCTTCGTTAGGTTTATTCCTAGGTATTTTATTCTTTTTGATGCAATTGTGAATGGAATTGTTTTTCTGATTTCTTTTTCTGTTAGTTCATCATTAGTGTATAGGAAAGCAACAGATTTCTGTGTGTTAATTTTGTATCCTGCAACTTTGCTGAATTCAGATATTAGTTCTAGTAGTTTTGGAGTGGAGTCTTTAGGGTTTTTTATGTACAGTATCATGTCATCTGCAAATAGTGACAATTTGACTTCTTCTTTACCAATCTGGATGCCTTGTATGTCTTTGTTTTGTCTGATTGCTGTGGCTAGGACCTCCAGTACTATGTTGAATAACAGTGGAGAGAGTGGGCATCCTTGTCTTGTTCCCGATCTTAGATGAAAAGCTTTCAGCGTCTCACCGTTAAGTATGATGTTAGCTGTGGGTTTGTCATATATAGCCTTTATGATGTTGAGGTACTTGCCGTCTATACCCATTTTGTTGAGAGTCTTAATCAGGAATGGATGCTGAATTTTGTCAAATGCTTTTTCAGCATCTATGGAGATGATCATGTGGTGTTTGTTCTTCTTTTTGTTGATGTGGTGGATGATGTTGATGGATTTTCGAATGTTGTACCATCCTTGCATCCCTGGGATGAATCCCACTTGATCATGGTGTATGATCCTCTTGATGTATTTTTGAATTCGGTTTGCTAATATTTTGTTGAGTATTTTTGCATCTACGTTCATCAGGGATATTGGTCTGTAATTTTCTTTTTTGGTGAGGTCTTTGCCCGGTTTTGGTATTAGAGTGATGCTGGCTTCATAGAATGAGTTTGGAAGTATTCCCTCCTCTTCTATTTTTTGGAAAACTTTAAGGAGAATCGGTGTTATTTCTTCTCTATAAGTCTGGTAGAATTCAGAGGTGAATCCATCAGGCCCAGGGGTTTTGTTCTTGGGTAGTTTTTTGATTACCAATTCGATTTCGTCACTGGTGATTGGTCTGTTTAGTTTTTCTGTTTCTTGCTTGGTCAGTCTTGGAAGGTTGTATTTTTCTAAGAAGTTGTCCATTTCTTCTATGTTTTCCAGCTTGTTAGCATATAGATTCTCATAATATTCTCTTATGATTCTTTGTATTTCTGTGGGGTCCTTCGTGATTTTTCCTTTCTCATTTCTGATTGTGTTTATGTGTGTAGATTCTGTGGAGAAGACTTTTAAGACTTGTATTTGTCCTTGGCAAGTGATCTTAAGGAGTCTGTGGTCTAGAGTTTGGGCAAGCGCGACTTTCTATCAGTTTTTATTTTTAAAAGTCTCCCCCCAATCCCTGCCACCAACCCCTTTTTTTTTCTAGTCTTAAGTGAGTTTTTTATAACTCCTGGGGTTTTTATATTTCAAAGGCATGGTAAGATGTACATCTTCAAGGGACAGAGAAAGAATGGAAGATTTCTATTAGGAGTTTTGGGTATATTTCCCTATTATCAGAAGTCTAGGGTAATGACTAAAGTTTTCCTTCCTTTTTTTAAGTGCAGGACAGTTGTACTTCCAATGTCCTGACTTCTTACAATATTTGCAAAGTTTGAAGGCAAATAGGAAAGGGTCTGAGTGGGTTTTGAGCTGCTTTCAGGATTATGCTTCTGTTTTTCTGAACAGTCAGGTTGTAAATTGAGAATTGTATTTGTAACTCTTTTCTTTTTCCTTTGCATTCCTGTAAGCTATCTTCAAAGAATTTGGTAGCCTTTTCCATTACGATGCTTAGAGGTTGATTTACCCACTCAACCACACTATTTTCTAATATATCTTTTTATATCAGGGAGAAAATTTCCAACCAAAGATTTCTATGTTCTGCTGCCCAGAGAACATGAATTCTTTGTGTGGGATCTAGGATGTATCCAAAAAGGACATTGCATAGGAAAGCCTGAAGCTAGCAGGCATTTACATGAGTAACCTGTAGACCTGAGGCCTAGAGATCAGGCTGGAGGGCTTTGTGTAAATATTGTTTGTAAAGGGAAGTTAAAACAAGCAGTTGGGTGTTTAAGGGATTTTTCTGGGGAAGATGGAGGAGTTTTGGGAACTCAGGGAATTTTGCTGAGAAGATGGGGCTGGATTTTAAGAAGGGGAATTTATGTTGGAGGGGGACATTAATTCTGTTCTAAATGTAATTTCTGTCATTTATTCTTGCTAAGGGAATCCCTAAGGCTATCCGTGTGTTTTATTGTATCTACTTTTTAATTTGTTCTTTCCATAGGTAACAAATAAGGCAATTGTTTAGGATGAAAGCTCTCTAAAATTTTCTCAAATACCCACATTTTTCCAATTCAACAGATCCATCATCTGGACATCGATGAGTAGGATCTTAAATTAATCTCAGTAGCAACTCAAACCAGTAAGTCTTTTTATGGTTTAAGATGTAATAGGCAACCAACAAGAGATTGCGAAAGATGCAGCCACCATGCTCCAGAGAGTACTCCCAAGGATAACCTAAGAAAGTAAAAGCCTTTCATTGATACAAGTGGTGAGAATGGTGTCTCCAGATGCACTCATCTGTGACTCCAGGCAGGTACTACTGGAATGGGATTTTGAACACTAACAAAGCAACAGACGTTACAATGACAAGGCGCCTTATGGGCCAGGACCCCTTCGGACAAACTCCCCTGAGAGCTGGCATAGTTGGATAAAGAGAATGCTGCCCGTGTCTTTGTGTCTTGGAATACCAGTCTTTTTGACCAGCTACCAAGATGCACACTGGAACTTAGACCTTCCAGATGGTGGAGACCAAAGAGAATATTTGCACTGGCCACAAAGCCAAGCTTTAGGCCATAGAACAAAAAGAAAGGAATACCTCATTGGCTTTTTCTTCTAGGTACAACAACAGCTTTAGCTAAGCCTTGGTTCCTGCAGATCCAAACTAATACCTAAGAGAGATGTGCCACTGTGCTGGAGATCGTGTCATATTCTACAGAGTTCCTCGTTGCACGGAAATCATCTTGAGGCTATGAGTGGTCTAGTGTCAACCTAACCAGTTCCATGACCAACCTATCCTAACATGGGAGTCTTTGAGTGCAATGGCAAGTGCTCTAACAGTTCTGGACTGCTTGACCCACACCCACCAATTTTGTGGCTTTGGCTTCCAAAATGTCTTAGCAACAGCCCTTATCTCACATTAACCCTCAGCAAAGTTTGTCAAAACAGACACTGGTCTGGTGAGAACTGTGAACTCACCAGTCTGTGAGGCCAGGTGGAACAGCAGGCTGACAGGACCCTATGCCTGGGTTCTGCCCTATGCTTTCTCTCTTTTGACAAATGATACAATAGACAGAGACAAAGAAAGACAGTACCCATCCCTGGGAGGAAAAGTTTCAATAACGTCAAGAATATTCATAACAAATATTTACCAGAGTCACTATACCCAAGGGACTAGTTCCACAGATATTTTTTTCCTGCTAATTTAAATTTAGAAAAGGAAAAAAACAAAGCAAAACACTCTTGCTTCCGCCGAACCCTGCAGGCACAGATCCAGGAAACTGACATGGTATATGAATTCTTACCTTCTGCCAGGGCTTGTCAGAAGTCCCAGGGTCTCAGAAGTCCCAGGGTCTCAGAAGCAGCCCCAGAGGAGGCAGTATCCAGCCAGGATAGTCTCCTGCTGACTAAGCCAACTGCTCGGAAGGAAAATTTTTTCCTCTCCCCTTCTTGGTTCTTTAGCTGATATAATAATGAAGTTAACATAGGACAGATGAACAGCAGTAAAACAAATCTAATTAAGAACATACAGGGACCCCATAAGAACATGAGACCCACAGCAGTCAGCCAACTGAGGTTTATATGCCCTCCTGTGTTGAGGGGAAGGGGGTAGGAGCCTGGGTCTTCAAAGGCAAGGAAGACAATTCACAGGAAGACAAGAAGAGCTAATGTTTAGTAAATAAGCGTTTGACAGGCCACACAAACACAATGAGACCCAGAGAGGAATTGGATCTCCAGGTCCTGCTGAGCTTTCCCCCGGCTTACCACACGTACTCCACAGTCCTTGTAGTTATCTCTGGTGGTGGTTCTCTCCCTGGACCAGGCCCTCTAACTGAAGTCTTCTAGGCTAAGGTGGAGGTGAAAGCTCTAACTGAGTCGTTTGGCTCTTATTTGACTTCAACTCAAAGTGATGCACATGTCAAAGTGGCACATTTTGAGGAGACGTGTTCTAAACCCCTTCAGCTACTTAACCTCTTTTGGCTTTAGTTTCCTCATCCATGAAATAGGGAGAAAAATAGTATTTATCTTCCGTGGTTGTGGTCCAGATTAAATGAGTTATTGTACTTAAAACCTTAGACTAGTGCTTGGCTCATATTGAATGCTGGGTCTTTTGCTGTTACCCCTCTTATTGTGACTGTTCCTAGCTAGCTGTGTGATGTTGGGCAGGGATCAATTCTTTTCCAGCTATTACACTGTGAATTTGATGTGTCCAGAGAGAATAAAAATGAACAAGAAATGGGGGCACAGGAAAGGCAAGACAAGGCAGAGCTTGTGTACAGTGGACTGAAGCTGACTCTGTCTTGTCTTCTCTGGCACTGGGCACTGAGCCACAGTACCTGTGAATTCATGGTGGTGCCATCACCTAAGGCTTCACTCTTTGATGGCAGCACTTGTCCAGGGAGTTGCTTTTCTTCTGGCTTGGATGCTGAAGCTAATAGATGGAGTACTGTGACAGTCTCAGCAAATAAGCTCCTCTGGCTTAGAGAAATATAAACTCAGAAATAGTGAAGAAAATTTCCAGCCTCCTGAAACTGGCAGTAAACCTCAAAGATGAGAGTCAAGGTGGGAGCTTCCCTCCCAAGAATGTTCTAGAGTGTCACAGATCAGGAGTCACAGTTTTTAGACATGGGGTTAGAATTATTCAGGTTTTATTATTCCCAAAGATCCCCTACCTGGAGGGGGAAATGATAAAGCAATAGAGGAACAGGCTTGGCTGTCATTTTTTGGCCTTTAGCACATTCTGTCATCAAGTATTTAATACTTCGGTAAATATGATGTGTGAGATTGGGCGATGGGGCTGGGTGGGGTTGACAAAGCTTCTTACTTCAAGCAACAGCTGTCTTCAGGATGGATGGACCCTTGGAACAAGATACCTACTGTGGAGGTGTGGAATGCAGCCCGAGGAGAAACACCTACCAAGAAAAGAAGCATTTAAAACTTGCGTGGGGTGGGGTAGGGATAGAGTAATTTATTGCTGACAAAAGAATGTTTTTCTTTCATCAAAAATAGAATTTATTGTCTATATAACATGTGGCATATTCAGACTGGAAGAGCAACATTTTGTTAGAGATGCTTTGCCTGATATATCGGTCCTAGATACTAGAATTATCTTAAGAAATAAAAATAAGCATTTTTATTTAAAATAAATACATGCTATTGTAGAAATTTCATGCATGGAAACAAAGAAAAATTGAAATCTTTCATAATCTGATGACCAGAGATAACCAATTAGCCTCCTGTTGTAATGCTACCTATTCTCTGTAATTTTTAAACCTGGTTAAAATGGCACATAAACACTTATATTCTAACTTTTAAAATTTGACAATTAAGCATAAGCATTTCCATGTTACTAGAAAAGCTCGTAAAATGATTGTGATGATGTTATATCATTCTGTTTGTTTCTATGTGGGAATTTATTAACCGTAACAATGTGGGGAAACGCTTCACGTCACTTGCTATGTGCCTGATTCTGGGTCAAGTGTTTTACATACACGAACTCATTTAGATCCCAATGACACTCTAAGGCTTACACTGTCAATATCTCTTATTTTACAGATGAAGAATATGAGAGGTTAACTCACTTGCCACAGGTCTCTCAGCTGTAGAGTGGTGGGGCCAAGATTTGGACAGAGGCACTTAGGGCTCTAGGAATTATTCATAGCTAACAGGATACTCATCTGCTCAGCTGCTGTAGGCCCTCAGAGCATAGCTGTTAATATTTTGTTTTTTAAAATAAAACTGCTATAAAGGAGCATGGCTACTGAATCCACCCAGGCCAGTTCTTGGGGGTCAGGCTGGGTGTAGAGATATAGATGCTGCCAAGCTAGTGGGCCAGTGGGTGTGTGATAGACACAATTCTGGGGATAAACCCCAGTAGGAGAGCCGGACTATTGGTGGCAGGGTCAGAATTTGAACTCTGTTTTCAGACTCTTTCCTACCCTATTTCTCTTTCTAATGTTCTGAGTGAAAAGACACACAAAATATTTTTAATAAGTAAAGACAGTGAAAGATTTTGAAAGTTTCAGGTCTAGAATGAAACTTTTGGACCGAAACTATGGTTTATTAAGTGTAGCAGATTCTTTTCTCCCTATTTCTATATGTATGCCTTGGCTTAACAGGTAGTGAGCCTTTTCTGAGCTTTTTAATTATTGGGATGGGATTCTGTACCTTTCTTTTGCTCTAAGTGATGGGGTAGGATGACATGTCTGTTTGGAGAGACTGGATGAAAGGTGAGGTAGGTGTTGTTTGCCTCTTCTCACAGTCAAGGCACACCCCTGCCAATCCCATCCAGTGGCTCTAGGGCCTTGGGTCCTCAGGGCTCAGTAAGGTGTGTGGCAGACCAGCCTCCTCTAAGTGGTTGGCAGGGTAGGGTCTGCTCTTCAGACCCCATCTCCCTAATCTGAGCCCTAGGAACTCAGTGTGGCAGAAAGCAGTGAGACACCTAATCTAAGGTTCTATGCCAGTTCTAGAGTCCAGGGCTCAGCAACAGATAAATTTGTATTTGCATCTCCTTAAGCCTATGTGTCTGTTTCTCAATTGGTTTAGAATCTCTAGGAATAGGTGTATCATTAAAATTCCTTTTGAACTTCCACTTAGATCTTTTGTGTATTGGAGACAAAAAGTATTAATGTGAGAGTTGCAGCCCTACCCCCCACACAGCCCCAAACACAGGGAATACTGTTTGGCATGCTTAGCTTCTCTCCAACTCCCTTTCTCTACAAATTCTATCTTGAGAGACAAATTACTGAATCTCTCTGAGGCTCGGTGCTTGGACTTTAGTGATGCAGGGTTTTAGCAATTTGTGTCGAGAGGCAAAAATGAGAAGCACGGGGTGGGGGTGGGGTTGGGGTTGCTGCATATAAAAGGACTGAGATTTACTCATGGGGAGAATGAAAGAATCGAGATGGAAGAACAGGGCCAGAAAGAGGAAAGACAGGAACTCACACAGACAGCCACAGGACTCTTCGAGGAGAGCATTCAGGTCAGCTGGGGATTTTGAGCAATACTGAAAATCAGAGGAATGGGGAAAGATAATTTTAAGTCTTTATTGGAAGCTATGAATTGACACTTTTGTTGACAGACACTCTGGTAAATATTAAAATTCTCTTAAAAGTTCTAGAAAGGTTGGGTTTCTTTGAATGTGATTCTGTAGAGTGGGCCGTGACTTGGCCCCAGCTGTAACTGGTTTACATATGTCTTCCTAAGTGTCGAATCTGGCACAGTTGATGTCCAATGGAAATGGGAGAAATGCTCCTCAGTATCCTAAGCCCTGAGAGATATAGATGTGGGTGTCTGTTTTTGTACATATTCGGGCACTGGGGAGCTCTCAGATTGGGCCCATGCTGTTTTATATTAAAACTGGGAACTGGGGAGACATCTTCACTGTCCCCCTGGTGTCTACTTGTTTGAAATACCAAGGATTTTCTGAGAAAGAGCATGTTCTAGAGAAAGAAGGTTGAGCTGGGTCAAAGACAATTCAGCAAAGAGGAGGGAAGGGGAAGTCCTGACATCCTCCAGAATTCCAGCTCTGCAACACATCCAAATTCTTGGATAAAAGAAGATCACAACAAAAACATCTGCTTCACTGGATGTCACCATTACCACACGACACCAAGGCACTGTGTCTGCCCTGAGCACTGTAGCCAGCTTTAGCAGGGAAGGTGGTGGGAGGCCTGAGGCCTCATCCTGGGTATCTGCACCTTTGTCTCAGGCCTCAGCAGCTGCTGTCACTGCAGGGCTTGAGTCAGGAGACACCACCTGGGGTCCCAGAGATGTCTGAGATCCCATGGGAACAGAGACCCAGAGATGCTTTTCTGTGAGTGCGCTGTGACAGGCTAGTGGAGTCTGGGAGACACAGTTAATTATTTTTATTCTCTCCCTCTCCACACAGGCAGAAAACCTGAAATTACCTTAATGGGTAGAAGGAGGGAAAAACTTCCAAATAGGTGTCAGCTGCACTGAGAAAAGTTCTGAAGAAGTTTGGCAGGAACCCCAGTCAGTAGTTACATCTGCGTTCCTGACATCAGGCCTGTAATGTTTGGATTCTAGGCCTAGGCAGATGGACTGTTTGTCACGTGTCTGCTTTTTCTTGGCTCCTGTTTTCCAACAGCCCTTGCCGTTGGATCCAGCTCTTAGCAGATCTGACTCCTATGCACTTGGCACTTCCCACACATTCGTGTCCTCACACACGCGGCTCCCTGGTTATCAGTATAAGGACATGAGAGAGTGGAGGAATGAGGTCCTGACTCTTTAGCCTGGTCTGGCATCCTTCTGCCCACCAAAAGCAGGCTTGGCTTTGTGTTGGAGCTGCTGGTGCAGATTCTTCATAAGACTCTCGTGCTGTGTGGGCACTTGGCAGTGCCCCCTGCAGCAGCTGGGCGAGCAAGAAGAGAAATTAAAGATCCATACCCTGCACCTTTAGGAGCTGGATGTCACCGTGGGAACTGGGGGGAGGAAAGGATAGTCACTGAAGGGGCTTGAGCTCATCTCCAAAGCTACAAGGCAACAAATCCAATACAGATGGTAAATACTGGCTCCTAGGGTGACCTAACTGGTGGGAAGTACCTTTTGTTCCAAAGAGTTAGTGGCATGGTTCAAAGGAGGAGCAAAGACACATGTATCAATCAGCTAAAGCCTCACAGCCCTGACAGCAGGCTCCAGGAGTCCCATTGGCTGTCTCACAGCAGTATTAGGTCCTGGATTGTCTTCATCAGAGCTGGCTTCAAAAGGCCATCCTCTTGTCTGGACATGGCATGACCAGTATGCCCTCATGAGGCTGGGTAATTATGGAGACTGTATGCATATGGCCCTAGGCAAGTACCCAGGTGTCCCATGCTATCATTTCCATGAGAAGGACCAACCCAAAATTGAAGAGAAATGTAAACCCTTCTGGTTTCATGGGTGCTTCGTGTTGTTATTTGCCGTGATGGCCCAGTGGCAACATAACTCCAGACAGAGCTCAGCTCCCTCCAGCATCTGCTAAAGGAAATCAGGTTCTCTGTGCTGTGATCTTGGGATTCCACGTCTGCCCCAGAGGCTCCGATCAGAAGCGAGACATTAAACTTCGTCCTTGGCTCTCTGCTCCACAGAGTAGTTACAAGATAAATACGCTTTTAAACCAGGGAAATCAGAACACGGGGTAAAGAGGGACCGTGAGAAATTCTTAGCTTAGTTAAAAGCACCTGAAACGTCTGGTGGAGAGTTTCAGATTCTAAAAAAAGGGGGAGTTCTTGCTTTGCTTAGGTTTGGGGAAATGTAGCCTCCTGGGTTTCTAAAAAAGAATCTCAGAATTGTACAAGCAGACTTTATATCAACATTTGGAGCTGTGAGAATGAATCAGACAAACACGAACCAAACGTTCCTAGAAAAACAGAGGGGCTGAAAATGGAATTGCAAAGTGTTTTTGGCAGTTTGGGATTTTGGAATATTATTAGCACCCTCCCACCCCAAACTCCACAGACAGTTGACTGTCTGTATTTGGCTGGTATTTATTTGCTTCTGAAACAAGTGATTTTGAAGCCTATATGAGATACGTATCCCATGAAACGCTTCCTTTCCTTAGTATTAAGTATGAAATAGAGTTTAGTCCATCTGGAGAGTGATTTTGGTTTTAAACCTTTTAAAATCAGGCCTCCCCCTCCCCTTACCCCCAAGATCAACGCTCCCAGGAAAGTGGCCATGGCTGTTACAGAGGAGCCCCATTCCCGGGCTTTGGTGCCGGCACAGGAGGTTGCCTTAGTAATTTAGATATCCATTCCAAGCTTTGAGGCTCACATCAGCAAGCTATTGATTTTTTTTTTCTCCCCCCCCTCAGAAAACGACTTGCAATCTGGGAACCTGTGGAAACTGTATTTACTTCAACATCTCCACTTAATGCAATTTTGAGTCACTGAGCCTGATGGACTTACTATCTCCTGTATTCTAAGAAGCCCAGAGTCAGGTCAGTCTAAGTAAGGCCAGTCTAAGGCCGGGTGAGTGATCAATGCTGCTCCATTAGCCGGAGAGATCGTACCAAGCCAGCCTTATTCTAAGAACTTTAGAGTGGGAGGAAAACTCCGCAAAGGTCGGGGAGGGAAGGATTCAGTTGGGAACAGAATCAGAGGGGAATCAGAATCGGTAGCCCAGCTTCAGGGGCAAAGCGTTGTGAGTTTTCTACCACCGAACACACCGGCTCCTTCCAGCGCAGCAAAGGGACGCTGTTGACTCAATTAGGCCATCTAGTGGCCGGATACGGCCATCACCGCTAGCGTTCCTGAGCCGTGGGGGCTGGGCGGGAGCCGGGGAGGGGGGCTTGTAACAATTGTTCTGAGTTTCCTGTTTCATTTTCTGTCTTCTTTCACTCTATTTTTTATCTTCTTTATTTTTCCTTTAGGAAACCGAGATCCCCGTCTCCACTTCTCAGCTCCTTTGCTCTCTCCACCTGCCTTTTTGGACCCGTATAGATTTCTCTTTTCCATTTGGAAATTGCCCATTATTGCTATCTACACATTGTCACCAAAACCAATTTGTGCAAACTAACAGGTTTATCAGTACTGCTGAAATGAGATTAAGACTGCTTCCAATGAAACAGATTAAAAACCAGATGAATGAAGCCCTCTAATAAGACATTAAAGATAATGACAAGAATGATTAACGAGCATGATGCATTGAGCAGATATGAGGACTCGGATACCCAGGATCAGTAAACTAATAAAAAAGAATCTACCTTTAATTCCTTTTTGTCAGTGAGATATAATCACATCAACATTATGATTTTTTGGTTATTATTTATCTGTGAGAGCAATATCACACCTTTCCTCCAAATTTTTTCAAAGCTTATTAGCGAGAAAAAAAGAGAGAGATTGCTTTGGGAGGAGAGCTCTTCTCATGTCAGCAATTTAAGAATATAAAGGAATGCTTAATCCCTGCTTGCGTTTACACCCCGATTATGCAGACACTTTTTCATTTTTGTTTCCTCTCCGAGAGTGGCCTATTCCTATAGCCAGACTCTTTTACATTACACAATCAGCTCACCAATTATTTCATTGTTAAGTCACGGCAAGACAATCTGAAAATTATATTTCTACTGGGTAATATCGCAGAGGTTGGCTGTGGCAGCTCTGAGCTGCAGGGCCGTGCGTCCAGGCCGAGCAGCTAGGTTTATCTTCCTGCCTTGTTTGGTTTGAATTCATGAAGGAAGACACATGGAGTGGGAAGTCATTATTTGCTCGTTTAGAATTTTTTGAACCCTACTCTGTGACAGGCCCAGTCCTCTGCTCCAGGGATACAGGTGAACAAGAACTCGGCTCTGCCCTTGATGACCCCAGGATAGAGTAGCGGGCAAAGGGTGGGGGGGAAGACAGGGAAATTAAGGTGATAACAAGTAAACGAACCCATGTGACAAGGGGCTAAGATTAATACACGGCACCATGGATGCCTGGAGGAAGAAACAATCTTCTGGAGAAGCTAGGGAAGGTGTCCCAAAGGAGGAGACCTTTGAGGTAGGTATGAGAGGAAGACCAGGGTTTTGCTAGAGAGAGAAAAAGAATAGGACAGAGAGGAAATTTGTGCACAAACATCCGTGAAAAAGCTGTGCTGCGGGAGTCAGTGCTTGGTAGGGAACAGCCTCCTGGGGAAGCCTGGCACAGGAGCCTGGGGACAGTCAAGAAGGACCCTGTCCTCCACACTGGGTCTGCACATTTTATCCTAAAAGCCAAAGCCATTCATTAATACTTTGAAAGAGTAACTATATGATCAGCCCTGTGTTTAAAATGATAACTTTGTTGAGCTCTGGAGAAAGGGTTAAAGGCAGATGAGAAATGAATCAGGGAAACTCTGCTAAAGTCATGATGTGGTGAGAAAAACTCAGAACCAAGACAGGTATGTGTTTGTACCTGACCATAGCTACTAACATGCCCTGTGATCTTGGGTACAGTCATCTCTTGAATCGCAATTGTCTCATCTGTAAATTGAGGATAGCAATATCTACTTCCTGAGGTTTTGGAAAGATCAGATATAATATAAAACAAGGCCACATGGTAGGCACATAATCCCCACCACAGTGACAATTCTTCATTAAGCATGGCTGAAGGGTGTGGAAGGGGATAGGGTATGATGGCAGGGTGTATGTGTGTGTGACTGTGTGTTTTACTGTTAGGAAAATTGATGAATAAAATAATACTAAGTTACCACATTATGCTAAGAACAGAAGGGAATTTGGAATTAAAAATACATGTTCAGATGGATATATTATTTATGTCATTGATGTACTTTGCTGAATGAAATTTCACAGATTAGGCATTTTTGCAATATTTTAGAGATCCAGCATATTACACATAACCCCACTTCACCCATTTCATAGTGCAGCTAGCTGTGAGGGCTCAAACTGCCTGTGAAATTCCTGGATTATTGAAATGTCAGCTCCATGAGGACAGGAAGACAGTCACTGCTACATCCCTAATGCCTAGAACTCAACAAAGTCAATATTGAATAAATGGATGGATTAGATATGAATGATTGAAAAAAGCAATGGAAACATCAGTTTAATTGTCAATTGATTGGGTCAAAATATCCAGTTTCAGTCTCCATTCCCTTCATCAACTAAAATTTTACTCATGAATTCAACATTTAACAAAAATTATTGAGTCCCTCTAAATATCCTTGGCCTCTGTGTGCCACAGAGAATGAGGAGCTTAGTATACAATGGTGAATAATACAGACTGGTCTCACCCTGAGCTTACAGTCTAGTTACATGGGCAGTTGGATCTCCTGAAGGCTGTGAAATGTATAGGCTCCTTTCTCCACTTCCCCCACTTTCCTCTGCACACCACCATCATTCCATTTGAGATTTGAATAATGAGTAGATGTGAAAGGCACTAGGTAGAAGGCAGCATAGAAGGCTGTGTGCTGGGACCCCATGCATTTGATTTTGCCTCTTGACTCCAGCACTTGTTACATGAGAGTTTGAGCTAGCTGCTCAGTCTTGCTAAGCTGAAATTTCCACATGTTTAAACTCAGTATTCTCAATAGGAATTAGTAAAATTAAGTATGCAAATGACTTGGTGCATAGTAGGCTCTTACTATTGTGTTTTGCTTACCAAGAGATTTCCTTATTGGTAAGATTGATAGCTATGGAAAGACAATTGTTTTCCAAAGGACTTAAAGCTTTGATACCCACAAGTTGCTCATATTGTCTCCAAATGTGTCACAAAAGACAGTCAATTAACTCAACTTCATTCAGAAAGTGTGGAATCAACTCTAAGACCTTCTACTAACTCTTGAAAATGTTCTTTTTCTTTTCTGGTGGTTTATTAACATGCAATCAAGTCCAGATTCAGAAAGCTACATGTCTGCAGAGACGGCAATTAAAACTCTTAAAACTTGACAGAATATGCAGCAATGAAGAGAAAAATCTAAAAATAATATGTTTAAATAAAAACACTCTCAGTGTTTAAGATACCAAATAAAAGGAGTTGAAAATGTTAAGTGCATTATTTTTACACAGTTAAATTTATATAAATATGTGTAGAAAGCCATTTCTGAATTTAATGGGTACTTTAAATGTATCTTTTTAGTTTTTAAGATTTTCTCCTCACTTGAGCCAACCCCATACCTGCCATTTAACTTATTTCCTTGCTCATCTACAGAAAAGGAAGATGTTCATAAAAGTGTAACTTGCTGATAGATTCCAATTTTTCTAACCAACGTATCTGACTCAAAGATCATATTTAGAGATACTTAAAAACATTTCTGTAGTTTTCAAATGACTCTACTTAAAAATACTCATTTTATAAAAGTCTGCATGGTTATGAATGCACATTTTACAAAGTGGACATTTGCCCCTGGAGCGAGGCCTTGGATCTCCATGTCACATTTGCTACCGTGACTCCTTGATTAAGAACATCCTCTCCCCTAGTTTCTAAGCTCTTTTTGGAAAAAGAGTTGAGGATTATTTTTCAGGCACACTATCGAGATCCAAGAGTGGGAGTTGCAGAGATATGATGGGTCCGAACTGCATTCTCTCTTTAGTCTCTTTCTAGCGGGGGGGCTGGGGTTGCGGGGAATTCATGTTCTAAAATCTGGGAGAAGGCTGAAGCGAACGTCTCTCTCATTTTCTGGGCAGTCCCTAAATCAAGTGTGTTCAGGATAACAGGGCCACTGGGGGCAGGAACTCTTTAAATTAAGGCTTTCTTTGTGATGATGAGAAAGAAACTGTCTACCATTTGATCCCTGGGAAACAACACCTGTCCCTGAGGTAAAGCAAGTATTGCCATGAAGTTGAGTCAGATTTTTTGTTTCCCAGTGCATAGGAAGGTTATGTTTATACTCTACTGTAATCTATTAAGTGTACAATAGCATTAAATCTAAAAAACAATGTACCTATTTTAAAAACACTTCATTGCTAAGAAATGCTAATAGTCATCTGAGCTTTCAGGGAGTCACCACTTTTTGCTGGTGGAGGGTCTTGCCTTGATGTGCACGGCCGCTGACTGATCAGGGAGCTGGTTGCTGAAGGCTGGGCTGGCGGTGGCAATTTCTTAAACTAAGACAGCCGGAGGTTTGTTGCATCAGTTGACTCTTCCTTTCACGGATGATTTCTCTGTAGCTTGCGATGCTCTTTGATAGCATTCTAGCCAGTGTAGAACTTCTTTCAAAATCAGAGTCAATCTTCTCAAACCCTGCCGCTGGGTTTTCAACGATGCTTGTGTAATATTCTAATTCCTTTGTTATCATTTCAGCAATGTTCACAGCCTCTTCACCAGGAGTGGTATCCATCTCAAGAAACCACTTTCTTTGCTCATCCAGCCCCTCTTCCATTAACGGTTTATCATGCGATGCCAGCAATTCGGTCACATCTTCAGGCTCCATGTCCAATTCTAGTTCTCTTGCTATTTTCACGACATCTGCAGCTACTTCCTCCACGGAAGGCTTGGCCCCTTCAAAGTCATCCATGAGGGTTAGAATCAACTTCTTCTAAACTCTTGTCGAGGTTGACGTTTTGACCTGTTCCCATGGGCCGCAAATATTCTTAATGGCATTCAGATTGGTGAATCCTTTCAAGAAGTTTTCAATTCACTTTGCCCAGATCCATCAGAGGAATCACTAACCTAGGGCAGCCATAGCCTTACAAAATGTGTTTCTTAAATAATAAGACTTGCAAGTTGAAATGACTCCTTGGTCCATATTCAGTAAATCATGTTGTAAACAGATATGCTGTCATCCAGGCTTTGTGGTTCCATTTCTCAAGCACAGGCTGAGTAGATTTAGGATAATTCTTAAGGTCTCTAGGATTTTGGGAATGGTAAATGAGTTTTGGCTTCACTTAAAGTCACCAGCTGCATTAGCCCTGAACAAGGGAGTCAGCCTGTCCTTTGAAGTTTTGAAGCCAGGCATTTCCTCATCTCTACCTATCAAAGCCTTAGGTGGCATCTTTCAATAGAAAGCTGTTTCATCTACACTGAAAATCTGCTGTGTGGTGTAGCCACCTTCATTAATGATCTCAGTGGGCTCTTCTGGATAATTTGTTGCAGCTTCTCCATCAGCACCTGCTGCTCCACCTTTGCACGTTTCTGTTAAGGAGACCGCTTCTTTCCTTCAGCCTCATGAACCAACCTCTGCTAGCTTCCAA
The DNA here is from genome assembly GCA_032199065.1 of Smutsia gigantea. Taxonomy (NCBI): domain Eukaryota; kingdom Metazoa; phylum Chordata; class Mammalia; order Pholidota; family Manidae; genus Smutsia; species Smutsia gigantea. The sequence continues at coordinate 110,858 of JAVSCE010017794.1, read as the reverse complement.
CTTTTCTTCTGCAGCTTTCCTCAACTCTCTCAGCCTTCATCAAATTAAAGAGAGTCAGGGCCTTGCTGTGGATGAGGCTTTGGCTTAAGGGAATGTTGTGGCTAGTTTGAACTTCTATCCAGACCACTAAACCTTTCTCCATATCAGCAATAAGGCTGTTTCTCTTTCTTATCATTCGTGTGTTTACTGTAGTAGCACTTTTAATTTCCTTCAAGAACTTTCCTTTGCCTTCACAACTTGGTTCACTGGCACAAGAGGCCCGGCTTTCAGCCTATCTTGGATTTTGACTTTCCTTCCTCACTAAGTTTAATCATTTCTTGCTTTTGATTTCAAAGTAAGAGACATGTGACTTTGTTTTGCTTGAATACTAGAGGCCATTGTAGGGTTACTAATTGGCCTAAGTTCAATAGTGTTGTATTTCAGGGAACAGGGAGGCCCAAGGAGAGGGAGAGAGACAGGGGAATGACCAAGAGATGGGGCAGTCAGAATATATACAACATTTGGTGATTAAATTTGCTGTCTTATATGGGTCAGGTTCCTGGCATCCCAAAGATCACTGTTCATAGATCACTGTAATAAATACAACAATAGTGAAAAAGTTTGAAATATTGGGAGAATTACCAAAATGTGACACAGAGACATGGGAAACTGGTGCAGACAGACATGTTTGATGCAGGGTTGCCACAAACCTTCAATTTGTAAAAAATGCAGTATCTGCAAAGTACAGTAAAATGAGGTGTGCCTTTACTAAAATAATTAAGATTATATAACTTTTGAGATTTGTATTTATTATTTTATAAATGGGTTTATTATATCATTGAACATATAAATTAATTTAACTCCACAATTACTTGTCAAAATAGAAGTATTTCTAAAAAATAAGAGTAAAGGGTATCATATACATAAAAGGGAAATAACATCTCCTTATATTGACTATATAAGCATTAGCAATAGCATGTTATTTATTATAACATAAGATAATTATTCCTGTTATATTTCTACATAGTTCATTTATTGATTATCTCAGTCTCAATACTGTGACATGGATATTTTTATAAATATGATTTATTATTAATTTTTTTTCATAAAATTGATTGCAGTCTCCTTAAAAACTACATTTCATGGCTGGTCAAACTTAGAATTGATAACTTCAGTTGATTGCTCTTTGTAGATAGTACTACTCTTAGATGAGAAAATACCTTAGGTATTGAGGTATTGGTAAGCTCTAATTTTAATTTTGCCAGGTGAGAGATATTCTTAATTCCATTTTTAATATGTAAATGTATAAATACTTTACGCCAAATATTTTTGCGTGTACTTTTTACCTCCATTTCTTCAAAAGATCATTTTATAAAACAAAACCTATCAATAAATGATGTACACTTGAAGGTATTTCAATATAGTTCCATTTCAGTAGAAAATGTAAGTTTATTAAAAAAAAACAAAACTCTAAGAGCTCTCCATTAGAAGACTTTCTCCAGAGGTAAAGGTATTCCAAAATATAATTATAGAATTTCAAAATTAAATGTTTTGTGCTTTTATCTCTTATTTAGTTTATTTTTCCTTTGCTTTTGTGGCATTACATTTCACCATCTTTCTGGTTTCAAGATTTTCTTTCAATAATTATAATTTGCTATACATTTAAAAAGATGAAATTGTTTGGTCTTTCATCAGTTGAATATTTTGATGAAAGATTTGCAATTTCTTTCAAACAAAATGCAACCTCAATTTTGAGAGCTGCTTTACAATAAGGTTAAATACCATTGTTGGATGCTTGGATTGATCTACAAAGTAGTTCTTTAAAAATTGAAACATTTCTAACATCAGATGGTGACAGACAGCAAAGAGAAAAGCATGCATTGCCATATGGAAACATCTTTTAAATAAATTCAAGATGAATTTTGTCACAAAAGTTTTTCATTTAGCTGGCTTCAAATACAGCTTCTGTTTTGACAGGTTGACTCTCAAAGCTTGTTTGGACACACTCATAAATGATATGTGCACTACAACCAATTCCAATTAGAGTTTTGCTCCATGATTTAATTAGGACATTGTTTTTACCACAATATTAGGTTCTACCGCTTGAGGTACAGTCCTCAATTCCACGAAATAAAAAAGAAACACTTTACCTTCAACTTTGAGTTTTTTGTTCAGATTTATAATCGCATTTACAATGATGTTAAATATTTTACCACGATGGAATGAATTTCTAAAAGTTTTACTTTGATTTCATGAATTGGATTTAAAATGTATTATTGGAATTAACCGATTTTCTATTTGAAGAATCTCATGACACTAATGTAAAACTGACATCATCTCTTCGTGAAGTTCTCTAGCTAATGGAGCCAGTACTTTTAATAGCCATCACTTCACTTTCATACATACACAGGAAAAACTTGGTATCAGGAGTGAAATTAGAAAATTAGAAAAATATTCATTTGATCCAAATGAAAAGTCATGCTTTCCAGTGTTGTAAATGAACTTTTTGCAGTGTTGTTAAATTGACATCTTTGGAAACAGTCTTCTGAAATAATTGCTTACTTTTGAAATGGATGCTGATGCTTCTCCAGAATATTTGTGTCTTCTGTTGATATCAGGTAGATGGTAAAAGTTTAGGAAATTTACATCTTCATCACCAAGTTTCTTAAGAAATGGAAATTCACTATTTAATGTATTAGCATGTACTTTTTTTTTCAGATCATTGCTTTGAAAAGGACAAAATAAAACAAAGGCCTACTAAACAATAAATAATAAAAAACACTGAACAGATGCATTTAGATTATGCTATCTGAGGTCTATGGTAGGACAGTCAGGTCTATATTCCTGCACATATTTCACATATTCCAAGCCTATAATTCCTGTTGATTCCCACTGACCCACTGGTAGCCTGATAGCTTCATGCAGCTCTCAGGCTGTGGCATTCATTGGCCATCATCCTGGTCAGATTATAGTGGGCTACTGGTAAACATAGGGGCCAGCAACACTGCCAAGTAGGTTGAATCATCATCTGTCATCTTTCAGATATAACCATATGTTAATCAGAACTCTACATACTAACTACATACAGTTAGACAAGACTCTGGCAGAAGCTAAAGGTACAAAGTGGAAATTGCCCAAATCATCTTTATCTTAATGTTTTGTTTAAAAAAAAAATCTAGGATACATGTTAAACTGCAGGACCTGGGACAATAGATTTAAACTGGAAGTGTTCCAAGTGAACTAGGATGTATAGTCACCATAATAATAGGGAGTATTTTCAAGTGTGGAGGCTTAGTAATTATTCAGTGTTGGCGGTTAAATAAACCGTTGGAAGTTTAAAGAAGCACTTTATCTAACCAAATTAAAAAGCAGCAGAACAGCACACATATTAGACTGGTTACAGTTGAATCCAGTGATTCTCAGCTTTTCTTGTGTTCAGATACAGGTTTAAATTTTAAACAAGTGAACAATAATTAGGAAGCGAGAGTTGCTGCAGGACAGCAGGGTCTCCTAGAGCCTATTAAGTCATTCACAATTACAGCCCTGTTCACTTGGTTGCCTTTTAGTTCTGTGGTACTTTTGAGTTCAATTGTTTACTGCCTTGACTGTGCTCTTAAATGTTCTGGAGGCAATGTTCTCACACTTTCCTGTAAATATGCAGTCTTTCTTGGGTACCTGTGTGATATGTGCTAGAGCTTTTACCCACTATTCTCCAGCAGTTGATCTTACATCTTACTTCACTTATGCCAAGATTCCATCTGACATATATCATTGTAACATTGTATGCCCATTGTAGCAACAGCAATTTGTAAGAACAAAATGAGCTTTTATGAACTCATTGATATACACTGTGAAGAACCTGCACTTGAATCTCAGTTGATTGGAGCAACCCCAATTCTCATTCCCCTGCCTTCCTTGTACCATATAAAGCAAATTTACATCATTGGCCTAGGACTTCTACACATCCAGATGGAATTTATCCTTACTCAAATGCCCCCTTAACCTGCAGGATTAAGGTAAACAGGTGAGGTGAAGCTGGCCTTATAGTAGTTGCTACAGTGAAGACTTGCTTGATTTCTGCTAAGAATCTCAGTTTGTTATGCTTGTATTATTGTAGGTAGCAGCCATTTGGGGGATGTTCTCCATACCCTTATCTTTTATAAGTGCTTGTACCAAGGTCTTAAAGAAATAAATATGTAAATTTTTTATTCAGCTCTCAACCTTTGTCACATCAAGTCAACCTAAGTCACATCAAGCTTTTTTACCACCAAGGGCAACTGATATATTGTCACAATTCTGCCTTATGCATTCATGATTGAACATTCAGCACATATTAATTGCATACCTGACATCTGCCAGTCACTGTGGTAGTATGGGTAGTACAAATGTGAATAAAACACAGCCCCTAACATCAGGGAGTTTGTAGACTGGTAGTAGATATGGGAAGGGAAGCAAACATTTTATAGCAGGTGCCCATTGTTTTAATTACAGGACATATAAGCTCTAATGCACAAGTGGAGGAAAATGCCTAGAAACTAGAGCAAGTTTCCATTAGCTCTTCAGAGAGTAGATGAATGCCTGAGTTGAGGATCTTGCCGCACTGGTGGATGAGGAGTGGTGGGTAGTGGGGCATTCCAAGCACAGTAAGTAGTCATGTAGATGAAGCCATCATATAAGTAGGTGGGAGCCACTTCTGAATTCTGACATGCTCTTTTCTTTATTTGGAACACTCATCCTATCTACCCCATCCCACCGCTTGACTTGGCTAGTTTAATCTCATCTCACAGATCACTTTATCCAGTAGTCCTTCCATGACATACAAAGTCTGATTTCAGTGCCTTTTGTATATGCTTCCATAGTGTCCTGAACTTCTAACTGAAACACACATTTAAATTTCAAGTTTTGAATGCTAGTTCTATCCATAAATTCTAAGTTCTTTGCAGACAGGAAGTAGAAGGCCATGGTGTTTATGGTATTGCCCTGCTTCCTGGCACAGCCTGTGATACGTAATAAGGTCTCAGTATATTGAACAAAAATGAATGAATAAATAAGTGTACAAAGTCAGACCATGTAAACTGAGAGATAATTTTCTTCAAAAGCTGACCAAAGTTCTTTAAGAATCCTGTCAGCCACTCCTTTTAATTTTTTTATAGCTCTCCTTTCTCATAAAACTTGGTGCCTGTTCTCCAAGGACATTTATGAGCGTGTTTCTAATCTTGCTTAAGATGGCAAACTGAGATCTTTCCCCTTATAGGTTCTCATCCAAATTATAGCTTGAAAGTGTACCAAACAATGAATGCCTGATAGCAAGAGTAAGGGTAGACAGGTTCATGAGCAGAAAGATCTCAGCCCTTCAGACAGGATGAATGGGCATATTTGGCAGATGAAACGGAGGAGAAAGCTGTTCAGACTTGATTATTTGCTGGATTAGGCTGCAGCGTAGGTGAGATTACCCTGCCGATTAGAACCCAGACATGCTTGCAGCTTGGTGGTGGTAAATATGGAGGATGCAAGGGGTATAGTAATTGCAAAAATGAAGATTAATCCAAGATTTACCTACAGAAAGCTATGCTAGGTATATTCACTCTCCTGTTCCCCTTTCCATTCAGAGTGACAGGCCAACTGGTATTACTCTCTAGGAAAACATCTAGCATCTAGATGTTCTTCTCCAAAGATGAACTTTCTGGGGCAACCAAGGCTTCTTGACTGACTCTAGTGGCCCAGAGTAGAGTTTTTCTTATTCTGGCACCTGAGAACTGGTAGTCCAAGGGCCACTGACTTTCCCATTCTAATACAACACAGCCTAGAGTGAAACTGCTAATGGAAATAGCATGCATACCCATGTACAAAGAAAGACATCAGCTTTCCCACTAAGAAAGAGGCCTGTTGGGAAAACCATGCCTACAAACATGCAGCAAATGAAATGTACTCCTTCTATGCAGAATAATCAGCCTAGTCCTCAATTCCTCAATATAAGAAACAAACAGGAATCACCAGAACATGAAGGAAACAAGAGCTTGAAGGAGTCTAGCCAAGATAATAATGAACAGCTGATCCCAGAGGAACAAGTGATTACTCATGAGCAAAACAGAAAAAAATATGCTTTGTGTAAGGAACAAGTAGGGGATGTGATTGATTTCATGGAAATAAAAATATGATTGATACAATGAAGACTGCTAATGTTCATCAGCTAAGCACCAAATTTGTGCTCTTTCTTCCAAAATATGCAGTTATTTTGGGAAGTAGTTATTTAATCAGGAAGTAGATGTCACAGCCCTCCTCTGCCAAATTGCATGTAGGTGAGACCAAATGAGCATTTTCACCAGTGGAATGGGTACAGAAATGCCATGGGGCATGTGCATGGCAGAGCTGTTGATAGTCAGCTTTGTTTCCTTGTCCCCCTTCTCCTGGCTGTGTTCAGGGGGCTATGAGGGCTTAGGGGTGGTTAAGCCTGAGGCAGTCACGATCCTCGAAATTTCTTTTGGGGAGGAGCTGCTTAATGAACAGAGACAGATATGTTTACAGAGTTACACAAGCATGAAATAAGCTTTACTGTGGTAAGCCACTGAAATTTGGGGGTTTATTTGTTACAACAGCAGATGGTGTTCCACTTACTAATACAACTGACAACATTTAATTTTTAAACATCAGCAGAAAGGTAGGAAGAAAAGTTGAAGACATTTCCTAGAATCTAGAACAATTAGGAGGAGAAAAATAAAATTTGAGAACATATAGGTGACATAAGGAATTGATCCAGAAGCAATAAGCACTAAAAAGGGACTCAAGAAGAGATAATACAGAGCATTGAGGAGAGAAAATTATCATATACTAAAAAGTAGTTCACAGACGGAGCTAAAGACTAAATTTTCAGATTGAAGGGGATCAGTAAGGCCTGAATAAACCTAAACTAAGATAGGTAGTTGCAAAATTTCAGAAGATTAAATTAAAAGGAAGACCTTAAAAGTTATTGCATGAAAAAACATCATATATAAGGGGGAAGATTAGACTGGCTTTGGGTTTCTCAGCGGCATCACAGTATGCCAACAGGAAATGGAGAAATGACTTCAATATTTTGAGGAAAAACATTGTTCAGCCTAGATTTCTAATTTAGACCTAGCCAGCTATCAATCACTTGTAAAACAAGGATGTATGCCGACATTCAAGGACTTAGAAATTTTACTTCTTATGTGTCCTTCCTAAATTATTTCACTCCAACAAATGGAGAGCAAAATTGGAATGATGTGATGTGGGATCTAGGAAACAGTGGATGTGGTGTGGGCTAAGAGAGTCTCAGGGATTCTTAGGGTCTGAGCCTGGGCTTTTTTAGGAGAGATGACTAATATGCCTATTGTTTAAACTTGTTCAGTGAGGATTTCCTGAGATTTGTGTCTCAAACATCTCCCAATTTTGTACAGAGGCATTCTCTCAAAATTTCATTGCATTAAAGTAGGTCTTCAGCTCTTCCCTGTTTCAGGCTGATTAATTTTTGGCCCACCTGGGCCACTGTTTTTGGAATTTGAGACCAGATATTTTTCACAATATCTTTTTTTGTATCCTTAATTTCCTGTTCCTGAGCTCAAATATAGTCCCCAAATCTTCAACATTTCTCCCATGAAGCATAGGAGTCTTTATGCAAAAAGTCCCAATGGACTATACCATATTCCAGACTTCCTATGCAGATTAGGCTCCTAGGCTGACCACCTAGTCTATATTTTCCAGAGCTTGCAAAACACTAGTCCCTCACTGTTCGAGGATAAAAGTGATTCTGTGGATAATGCTTCCTCCCCTTCTCCTCTCTTGAAGTCATTCATTAGCATATTAAAGAGCTCTGAAAATATTTGCAGTGAAGAAACCTGATTAGCTTTGTTTAACCCAACATCTCCTAAATGTAATTGACCACAGATCTCTGACCCTACCCTCATTTCTATTAACATATTTTAACAACACCAGGGACTAGGTTTTCTTAAAATTTTTACAAATGCTGCTCTAGCAGCCAAGCCAATCCATAGAGTGATATGTATGCCCATTGTGTGTTTTATCTATGATATGACTTCAGATCATAAATCACTAAGTATATCAGAATGTATTTAGAAGAGGCAGGTATTCAGTCAGTCCTTGAACAAAGATCCAGTGTTATTGTTATGGCCAAGCAAAGAGAAGGTCTACTCTGGGGCCCCCCTAAATTCTGGGTGTCTTGAATGCCATCTCTTAAGATGTATGAGGATGAAATAAAATCATGTCAAGGAACTGCAAATGGATAAAATGAAAAATACATATATGCCAAGAGAGCAGAATAAATGGGGTGACCAGAACAATGTGTATGCAGAAGTGTAATAAATATTTTTGATGGTGACGTGATGATGATTCAGAATAAAGAAGCTCGGATGCACAGATCCCAAGGGGGTGGGGTCCCTGTCGGGGCACTGAGCCTCTGATAGTGAGATAAGCTTGCTCCTGTGTTAGGATCAGCAGCTGGTCCTTGCCTATTAGCAGCTCTCACTGCCTCTCCCTGTGGTCTGCAGGAATGGGAGGGTGGTGTGTAGAACATCTGGTTAATGGAGGAGATGGGATGCTCTGGTTTTGTCCACTCCTTAAGAGTTGATTTTTATAAGAGAAGTTAAATTAATGAAATGCAATAGCCCTTTGTTGCTTTCCTTGCAAATCAGGTATTTGCTGTTGTAACACTCATAGGCACTAAACATTTACCACTTGGCTATTTATGTGTACATGAAAGGTGGTGAGCATGGTGGTTCTAAGTGATTATGGAGTCAGACAGACTCATGTCTGAATCCAATTCCACCAATTACTTGCTGTAATTAACCTGGTAATTGACTAGCCTTAGTATACTTGGCTATAAAATGGGGCTATCATCTTCCTCATTATGCCAGTATGGAGATTAAATAAAATTATGCACCTGAGCGCTTAGTACACGACCAGGAGCATAGTCAGTGCTCAGTAATAGTAGCTTTCATTAGAAGTTCATGTGCTATCTTGCAATAAACTGTTCCTTGAGGGTAAGATCTCTTGTCTTTGATCTTCATCTCCTAAGGCATGGAGCCTAGAACATAGTACACAGCAATTAATTGTAAATTGATAGTCTAAGATTATGTTGACATACTTTAAGGAAAACTATGGGCAATCATCCATTTAACCTGAAAAAAATCTGTCTTCCAGTTGATATTTTTGTTATGGCCTAATTTGGTTATCTGTCCTAAATAACCCTTAAATAGTGGCCCCATCTATCATTCTTGAAGACTGGTATTGGAGCTTTCCCCCACTATCCCGTACAAACAGATCCATGTGTTTTAATTCATTAATCGAGAATGTGCTCTCCTACCCTTGGCTTCTGGAGGCCTGGGGAGTGTGGGCAAGGACCAAGTTCCCCTTAAGGGAGCAGAATTCTCCAGGTTGACTGCTGTGTTTACTGAATCGCATGGATACATTTCCAGTTCCTCACCTCATCCTGTCAATGTGCGCCAACCTGGGCTGGCTGGAATGTATTAATGAAGAGCTCAAAAGTCAGTCCATCACCTTGACAGTCACACACATCTTACAAAAGAGGCAAACACATCTGGGTGATGGACTGCATTTTTCACTTTCCAGCTGGACTTTCGCATGTCACATAGAGACAGGCTCTTGGGACTTTGCAAAGCAGCAATCGATGCTGCTGCTGATATGCCCAGTGCTCAGGGGAGGGGCAGGGGAGTTGAGTGGCAGGAAGGGAGCCTTCTGGGGAGTCCCTTGGCCTCTTCTGTCTGCCAATCCAAGCAGTGATATGGCACCAGCCACCCCCACCCAACAAGGCTTCATGGCCCCATGCTGACTTAAAACCACAGTCCCAGGGAAAGCATTAACATTCAGAGCTCAGCTGTGTCATCCCTGTTGCCATAGCAATGCCGGGAAATATATTTTGTGTTCGATGGTTATTTCTCCACACTAATGAAATGGACATTTTTCTTCAGTGAATTGAATCAAAACGAACTGAGTAGTAATCAGCACAGACCCTGAAGTTCAGGGAAATGCAGTCTGACTAGTGCTTTGTAGAAATGCAGAAACCATTAACTATCTTCAAATGAGATTTTTTTTAATTAGTGGAATCTTAGCAACCTATTACAGGCGGGTGTGAGTGTTATCACACAAAAACCTCCTCATTTGTTTAGTGCTGGGAGGGGAAATTTATTTTCTATTAATTCAAGTGCTGATAGGGTTCTATGGTTTGTTGTGCCCCCTTCCCCAGTAAATATCCCAAACTGATGTGTGCTCCTAGATGGACTCTAACACATACACACACACATATATATATGTGTGTGTGTATGTGTGTGTACGTGTGTGTGTGTATATATGTATATATGTAAAATTCATAATTTGGGTTCTTACGTATTTTCAGAAAGGAGTCTTTTTGCTGAGACCAGCTGTTCCTGAAGCCTGTAGAGCAGTGGAGATGGAAAAGTGTGTTTTTTTTGGTTTCGTTTTGTTTTTGCTATATCTTAGAGCTAAATATTTTCAACTTCAGATCTCACTGTAATGGAAAATGCTACACGGAGAAATGGCTGGGACCCATAGGGTCATGATCTTTGTCCTCAGGTATATCTACAAATTCTTCTTTGATTGATCTAATAGTTCTTTTTGCTTAGGTTCTGATGGTGAGTAGCAACAAAAATACAGGCACAAACGAATCCACTGTCTATGCATTAATACTCCCCTTCTATGAACATAATAGTGTGCATTATTATATGTTGATCTTTATGGCGTTTGAATATGGGCCTAACAGCAAAGAGACATTTGGTTATGTGCAAGTGAGAGCTCCTTTACTTCACTGAGACAGACTAGAAAATTCTCCCTACCTTTTTAAGACAGCTGGCTTGTCAGGTATGATTCAACTGTGGGTTAGGGATGGTTAAATGCATCCCTAATTTCAGAATCCTGATTCTCTTTATTTGCAGAGTCCACTGAGATGCATCTGAGGTCCCTTAGCTTTCTGAGCCTTCCCAGTGTCACCTGGCCTTGGGGAACAGGAGCGTCAGCGCTTCTTTGGTTGAGGTGATCAGCAGGGCAGCAGGCTCCTGAAGTTGGTATGAGAAGCCACCCCCCAACCCCAAGGCTATCTTCTTGAAGTTAGTTAGCATCAGAGCCAGGTTAAGACAGGTGGGGTGTGAAGACATGCACCCCCACATTTGGCAAGTAGATAAGCAGATGAGTCACTTCCCTGGGACTCAGAGTCTAATTCTTCCAACCAACACTAAATTCACATTAAAAATTGATTGTGTCATAATTTTTAAGAACAGCCAGACCTGATGGCGCATGTTAGCATTTCCTGGAGGTGAGATAAAGCTGTCTCTCAGCTGGCTGGCAAGAGAAGGTGGGGAGGGAGGAAGGAGCAGCCAAGGAAAGAGAACCGGGGCTCACCTCCTCCGTGTGCACCTCCCTCTTTTACAGCCTATAGGTCTAAAGTGGGAAAAGATGCTCTTGTGTCACCATAGCAACTTCAGTGTCTCACGGTGAGATTAGGGGGTTGAAAGGGAAGAAATGCCAAGTTTGGAGGAGTTACAGGGAGGTAGCAGGAGGTTGGGCTTTTGCTAGAAACAAACACAATAAGGGAGCAAGGCAATAGAGGAGAGTGGATTTATGGTTTATGACATTCCTAAAATATCTTTATTTAATAATGAAAACTTCATTATCCGGGCCTGGGTTGAAGTGTCGCGGTGGGCCCTCTGAGGATCCCAGCAAAGATCTTTCATCTTGACAGAAGTTCTAAATTACAACATTAGTGTTCTAACCGACAGGCTGTTATTGCCTGTTTGGTCTGTCCAGGGAAATGAGGCACACGTTGCTGGAGAGTGGGTTATTGAAATCTAATAGCTTGGAATATTAAAAATGGAGGCTGGGTCTAGGGGAGGTCTCTCTCTCTCTCTCTCTTCCTCCCCGTGAGCTGGGGATAAATGAAGTGATAAACCTGGGATGTTTACCAAAGTTTCATTATTTTTCAGGGAAAAAAAGTAATTTATCTTGATTGTGGCCAAAGCCATTATTATGTTTCACATCATTAAGAAACCAACGTAAGGAGACCCTTAAAGCTAATTTTCAGACCAACTCTCTGAACCTATTACACCTCTATTTTCATCCCAGGTACTTCCGTCTCCTTTTCAGCCATGCCGCCTGACCTCCAAAAAAGTGTCTGGTCTTTGGACGTTTCAAAGACAATTAGGTCTAACTGGCGCCTGGTGTTTGACTAATGGTCAGAACTGATAGCTCTCCAGATCACAGTCCAATTTCCACTCCTTCTGGCAGGGCTGGAAAATGGCCGAGCTGGGCCCAGGGAATCCGAAGGGGACCATGTGGGCGGACGGGAGCACGTCACTCTTCTCCCATTTGCTCCCTGGCTTCTGCCGCTTTACTTTCCCACCCTCACAGACGAAAATATACTCACCTTCATTTTCTGATGGCTGTTTGACAGGCCAGTCTCCTACAAGGGAGGGCAGTTGCCTGTATAATATAATGATAACAATAAAAAAGTGGGCTCATTATGTGCGAGGTACTTTATTAAGGGCTGTCAAGATATTATCTCATTTAAGCTTTACATTTACCTTATGAGGTGGAACTTGTGACTTGACTTTCTGTTGAGGAAGCTGGACTCAGAGAGATAAAGTAATTGAACCAAGCCTACACAGTTAATACTTTGTAGTACTGGGTCTTAGACTTAAGGTTTTTACTCAAAAGAGTGAGACACTGCTTTGAACCACTGTACTGTACTGCCTCCCACACATAGCTGTGTTGAAAGTTTTTTCTTGCCAGATTAGCCCCATATTCCCACCCCTACCCTGTTCAGGCTTTCCTTAAAATGAACCCAATATCAGTCACTCCCTTGCTTTAAGAAAGAAGTTGGAGAGCCCTTTGTAAAATAGAAATGTATCCCCTGGGGATAGAGTGGCAAGTTTGCTGGACAGCTTTGGTCAGTGATGTGTCATTTACATAGTGTGGACACTATTGCACAACGATTTCATTCTGCTGGAAATACTAAAGGAGATACAATGCTGAAAGTGTCTTTTTTTTTGTGTGTGTGTGTGGACATAAGTCTTTATTTCTCTGACATAAATGCTCAGCACAGCAGTGGTTGACTTGTATGGTAAGTATATGTTTAGTTTTATAAGAAACCAAGCTATTGTGTCTTTTTTTTTTTTTTTTTAGCAATGGTGCCAGACAGGGCCATATCCTTACATGGGGGTTATTATAATTATCCAGAAGCATGTTCACCCATCTGTTGAAACCACAGAAAACTATTAATTAGCGGATAGCAGGGTCCTGAGGAATTACAAAGTGGGTCAGGTCAGTGTTGCTGGAGAAAGAGATCAAGAAAGGTCTTCAGCATGGGGTACGGCTTGGGAGAGTGGGCTAGAGAGAAGCATCGTAGAGGGCATTCTTGGCAAGCAAAGAGATGGACTCTAGGGAGGGGTGTGTGTGTGTGTGTGTGTGTGTGTGTGTGTGTGTGTGTGCGTGTGTGTGTGCACGCGTGAGCATGCAGCCCTACAGGATGGGATTGATTGTGGAAAGGAAGGGGGATTGGGGGGTGAGCAGAAGAAAGGTGGTAGCCTCAGACAGCAGCAAAAGGACACAGTGAGAACAGAACATTTCCTTCTTTATTCTTTATTCAAGGCAGGCCCTCCACGTCTACTTCAGTGGTTTCCAGACTTGGTCAAGGTTCAGAAAGAAGAAATAAGAACCTTCCCATGCTCTACTCAAGACATTGATTTAGTAAGCCTATCACAGGGCCCCAGCATCTGTACTTTTTCAGCAGCTTTCTGGGTGACGCCCGTTTCCTAGTACACTCCTGTTGTGGCCATTCCACACACTTTGTTCTCCTTTCATTCTTACAAAACTGCACCTGCTTAACTTCTACTCCCCACAGCTCTCAGGGCAAGCATTCCTTCCCCAGAGCTGCCTTCCCTGTCCTTGTCTACATCAGGATCCTTTGTTCTTCCATCTAGAGATGAGCTCCTTTCCTTCAGGGCACTCATCTCAATCTGTAATTACATACTTAGAAGATGGAACTGCATGAACAAGAGGCAGGGACTGTGTTTGTTTCATGGAACACCAATCCCTCCCAGTACCTAAAACAGACCAGAATATGGTTGTGATTAACAATATATGTAATTTTTATCAGTTGTCTTAGCCTGGATTCCCTAGATATCCTTCCTGGGATGATGAGGTAACTTAGTGGCTCTTTATCGAGGAGTGTGTTCAAAGGGAAACAAGAGTGCAGACAACAAGGCACTGAGGCAGCAAAGGAGGAAGAGCAAATACAAGGGGAAGCACTGCTGAACTGGACATGGCTTTTGTAACAAGTGCAGCCAGTGGTTTGGTCTCTTGTGGGCCTTCTGAAAGGCCTTACATGTTACTATGTCTCTAGAGGGAAGAGAAGAGGGAGAACTTATCTGCCGCCCACTGGTCAAAATTCAACCCATGAGACAGTGATCTTCCTGCCCTGAACTTTATGCTGATTCACTGGCAGTGGTCCCAGGACCAGAGTGCAGGCAGCCGCTGAGGCATAAAGGGCTTCTCAATGTGGTGCAGGGATGATGGCATGACTGTGGGTGTAGCACATGCTGCTGCTGTGGCCCCACTGGCTGCAGAATGAGGCAAGCATGTGGACTTGGGTTGCTGCATTAACTGAGTCCAGTTCAATGTTAGATGAATAAACAGATCCAACCCATTTCCTTACTGCAGGCAGGTTGATCTGCAAGCAAACTGCCTGAGGTCAAGGTTATTAAGAAGATGGAGATGATAACCATGATGATGGTGATGGTGATAGCAATGTTGGTGACTGTGATAATAAATACTTCATTACCTCCCGTGGTGCCATAGAGAGAGCTTTATAGAGCATTTTCAGGCACAGAAAGAATGCCTAAATACCCATCTGAGAGGGATTTAGGGCCAGAATTGCCCATTCCCAGCATCACCATCCTAATCATACCCTTGTTACTTCACCAATTACTCCAAGACCTTCCTAACCTGGTCTCACTTCATCTCTTCTCTCCATTTTGTACTTCTTTTTTTTTTGCTATTATTAGTGTACAATTACATGAGCAATATTATGGTTACTAGACTCCCCCTATTATCAAGTCCCCACCACATACCCCATTACAGTCACTGTCCATCAGCATAGTAAGATGCTAGAGAATCACTACTTGTCTTGTCTGTGTTATATGGCCTTCCCCGTATGCCCACCCCCCCCTACATTATGTGTGCTAATTGTAATACCCTTTTTTCCCCCTTATCCCTCCCTTTCCACCCATCCTCCCCAGTCCCTTTCCCTTTGGTAACTGTTAGTCCATTCTTGGGTTCTGTGAGTCTGCTGCAGTTTTGTTCCTTCAATTTTTTCTTTGTTCTTATACTCCACGGATGAGTGAAATAATTTGATACTTGTCTTTCTCCACCTGGCTTATTTCACTGAGCATAATACCCTCTAGCTCCATCCATGTTGTTGCAAATGGTATGATTTGTTTTCTTCTTATGGCTGAATAATATTGCATAGTGTATATACACCACATCTTCTTTATCCATTATACTACTAATGGACACTTAGGGTGGCTTCCATTTCATGGCTATTGTAAATACTACTGTGATAAACATAGGGGTGCATATGTCTTTTTCAAAGTGGGCTGCTGCATTCTTAGGGTAAATTCCTAGGAGTGGATTTCCAAGGTCAAATGGTATTTCTATTTTGAGTTTTTTGAGGAACCTCCATACTGCTTTCCACAGTGGTTGAACTAATTTACATTCCCAACAGCAGTGTAGGAGGGTGCCCCTTTCTCCACATCCTCGCCAACACTTGTTGTTGTGTTCTGGATGTTGGCCATCCTAACTGGTGTGAGGTGATATCTCTTTGTGGTTTTAATCTGCATTTCTCTGATGATTAGTGATGTGGAGCATCTTTTCATGTGCCTGTTAACCATCTGAATTTCTTCTTTGGAGAAGTTTCTGTTCAGCTCCTCTGCCCATTTTTTAATTGGCTTATTTGTTTTTTATTTCTTGAGGTGTGTGAGATCTTTGTATAATTTGGATGTCAACCCCTTATCAGATATGTCATTTATGAATATATTCTCCCATACTGTAGGATGTCTTTTTGTTCTATTGATGGTGTCCTTTGCTGTACAGGAGCTTTTTAGTTTGATATAGTCCCACTTGTTCATTTTTGCTTTTGTTTCCCTTACCTGGAGAGATATGTTCATGAGAAGTTGCACATGTTTATCTCCAAGAGATTTTTGCCTGTGTTTTTTCCTAAGAGTTTAATGGTTTCATGACTTACATTCAGGTCTTTGATCCATTTTGAATTTACTTTTGTGTATGGGGTTAGACAATAATCCAGTTTCATTCTCTTACATGTAGCTGTTCAGTTTTACCAACACCAGCTGTTGAAGAGGCTGTCATTTCCCCACTGTATATCTATGGCTCCTTTATCATATAATAATTGACCATATATGCTTGGGTTTATATCTGGGCTCTCTAGTCTGTTCCATTGGTCTATGAGTCTGTTCTTGTGCCAGTACCAAATTGTCTTGATTACTGTGGCTTTGTAGTAGAGCTTGAAGTCAGGGAGTGTAATTCCCCCTGTTTTATTCCTCCTTCTCAGGATTGCTTTGGCTATTCGGGGTCTTTTGTGGTTCCATATGAATTTTAGAATTATTTGTTCCAGTTCATTGAAGAAAGCTCTTGGTAGTTTGATAGGGATTGCATTGAATCTGTAGATTGCTTTAGGTAGTATAGCCATTTTGACAATATTTATTCTTCCTAGCCAAGAGCATGGGATGCATTTCCATTTGTTAGTGTCCTCTTTAATTTCTCTTAGGAGTGTCTTGTAGTTTTCAGAGTACAGGTCTTTCACTTCCTTCGTTAGGTTTATTCCTAGGTATTTTATTCTTTTTGATGCAATTGTGAATGGAATTGTTTTTCTGATTTCTCTTTCTGTTAGTTCATCATTAGTGTATAGGAAAGCAACAGATTTCTGTGTTGATTTTGTATCCTGCAACTTTGCTGAATTCAGATATTAGCTCTAGTAGTTTTGGAATGGAATCTTTAGGGTTTTTTATGTACAGTATCATGTCATCTGCAAATAGTGACAATTTGACTTCTTCTTTACCAATCTGGATGCCTTGTATGTCTTTGTTTTGTCTGATTGCTGTGGCTAGGACCTCCAGTACTATGTTGAATAACAGTGGAGAGAGTGGGCATCCCTGTCTTGTTCCCGATCTTAGATGAAAAGCTTTCAGCGTCTCGCTGTTAAGTATGATGTTAGCTGTGGGTTTGTCATATATGGCCTTTATGATGTTGAGGTACTTGCCGTCTATACCCATTTTGTTGAGAGTTTTAATCAGGAATGGATGCTGAATTTTGTC
Organism: Smutsia gigantea; assembly: GCA_032199065.1. NCBI lineage: Eukaryota > Metazoa > Chordata > Mammalia > Pholidota > Manidae > Smutsia > Smutsia gigantea. Next base: position 93,489 of record JAVSCE010017794.1, on the reverse strand, counting down.
AAATGCTTTTTCAGCATCTATGGAGATGATCATGTGGTTTTTGTTCTTCTTTTTGTTGATGTGGTGAATGATGTTGATGGATTTTCGAATGTTGTACCATCCTTGCATCCCTGGGATGAATCCCACTTGATCATGGTGTATGATCCTCTTGATGTATTTTTGAATTCGGTTTGCTAATATTTTGTTGAGTATTTTTGCATCTACGTTCATCAGGATATTGGTCTGTAATTTTCTTTTTTGGTGAGGTCTTTGCCCGGTTTTGGTATTAGAGTGATGCTGGCTCCATAGAATGAGTTTGGAAGTATTCCCTCCTCTTCTATTTTTTGGAAAACTTTAAGGAGAATCGGTGTTATTTCTTCTCTATATGTCTGGTAGAATTCAGAGGTGAATCCATCAGGCCCAGGGGTTTTGTTCTTGGGTAGTTTTTTGATTACCAATTCGATTTCGTCACTGGTGATTGGTCTGTTTAGTTTTTCTGTTTCTTGCTTGGTCAGTCTTGGAAGGTTGTATTTTTCTAAGAAGTTGTCCATTTCTTCTATGTTTTCCAGCTTGTTAGCATATAGATTCTCATAATATTCTCTTATGATTCTTTGTATTTCTGTGGGGTCCGTCGTGATTTTTCCTTTCTCATTTCTGATTGTGTTTATGTGTGTAGATTCTCTTTTTCTCTTAATGAGTCTGGCTAGGGGTTTATCTATTTTGTTTATTTTTTCAAAGAACCAGCTCTTGGTTTTATTGATTTTTTCTATTGTTTTATTCTTCTCAATTTTATTTATTTCTTCTCTGATCTTATTATGTCCCTCCTTCTGGTGACTTTGGGCCTCATTTGTTCTTCTTTTTCCAATTTCAGTAATTGTGTCTTTAGACTATTCATTTGGGAATGTTCTTCCTTCTTTAAATAGGCCTGGATTGCAATATACTTTCCTCTTAGAACTGCCTTTGCTGCGTCCCACAGAAGTTGTGGCTTTGTGTTGTTGTTGTCATTAGTCGCCATATATTCTTTGATTTCTGTTTTGATTTGGTCGTTAACCCATTGATTAATTAGGAGAGTGTTGTTAAGTCTCCATGTATTTGTGAGCCTTTTGATTTCTTTCTAAAATTTATTTCTAGTTTTATACCTTGGTGATCTGAGAAGTTGGTTGGTAGGATTTCAATATTTTTGAAATTACTGAGGTTCTTTTTGTGGCCTAGTATGTGGTCTATTCTGGAAAATGTTCCATGTGCACTTGAGAAGAATGTGTATCCTGTTGCTTTTGGGTGTAGAGTTCTGTAGATGTCTGTTAGGTCCATCTGTTCTAGTGTGTTGTTCAGTGCCTCTGTGTCTTTACTTATTTTCTGTCTGGTTGATCTGTCCTCTGGAGTGAGTGGTGTGTTGAAGTCTCCTAAGATGAATGCATTGCTGTCTATTTCCTCCTTTAATTCTGTTAGTATTTGTCTCACATATGCTGGCGCTCCTGTGTTGGGTACATATATATTTAGAATGGTTATATCTTCTTGTTGGACTGACCCCTTTATCATTATGTAATGTCCTTCTTTATCTTTTGCTACTTTCTTCGTTTTGAAGTCTATTTTGTCTGATACAAGTGCTGCAACACCGGCTTTTTTCTCTTTGTTGTTTGCATGAAATACCTTTTTCCATCCCTTCACTTTTAGTCTGTGTATATCTTTGGATTTGAGGTGAGTTTCTTGTAGGCAGCATATAGATGGGTCTTGCTTTTTAATCCATTCTGTTACTCTGTGTCTTTTGATTGGTGCATTCAGTCCATTTACATTTAGGGTGATTATTGATAGGTATGTACTTATTGCCATTGCTGGCTTTAGATTCGTGGTTACCAAGGGTTCAAGGGTTGCTTCTTTACTATCTAACAATCTAACTTAACTTTCTTGTTAAGTTATTGTAAACACAGTCTGATGTTTCTTTATTTCTCTCCCTTCTTATTCCTGCTCCTCCATTCTTTCTATAATAGGTGTTTTATTCTTTGCCTTTAGTTAGTATTTGGATGGTCTGCTTTCTTTGCTATGATTTTATTTTCTCTGGTGACATCTTTTAGCCTTAGGTGTGCTTCCATCTAGAGCAGTCCATTTAAGATATCCTGTAGTGGTGGTTTATGAGAGGCAAACTCTCTCAACTTTCGTTTGTCTGGAAATTGTTTAATCCCTCCATCATATTTAAATGATAATCGTGCTGGATACAATATTCTTGGTTCGAGGCCCTTCTGTTTCATAACGTTAAATATATTATGCCATTCTCTTCTGGCCTGTAAGGTTTCTGTTGAGAAGTCCTTTGTAGGTGATCTTTTTTCTCTCTCTAGCTGCCTTTAATACCCTGTCTTTATCTTTGATCTTTGCCATCTTAATTATTATGTGTCTTGGTGTTGTCTTCCTTGGGTCCCTTGTGTTGGGAGATCTATGAGCTTCGGTGGACTGCGAGACTACTTCCTTCCCCAGCGAGGGAAAGTTTTCAGCAATTATTTCTTCAAAGACACTTTCTATCCCTTTTTCTCTCTCTTCTTCCTCTGGTATTCCTATAATGCGAATATTGTTCCGTTTGGATTGGTCACACAGTTCTCTTAATATTCTTTCATTCCTAGAAATCCTTTTATCTCTCTCTGCCTCAGCTGCTCTGTACTCCTGTTCTCTGTTTTCTATTCCATTAACAGTCTCTCGCATCTCATCCATTCTGCTGTTAAGCCTGTCGATCGCTTGTCTGATTTCTGTATTGTCTTTCCTCAGTTCCCTCACTTCCTCCCTCAGCTCTTGCACATTTCTCTGTAGGTCCATCAGCATGGTTATGACTTTTATTCTGAATTCTTTTTCAGGGAGGCTGTTCATTTCCATCCCTTCAGACTCCCTCTCTGGGGTTGTCTGGTTGATTTTGGTCTGAACCATATTCCTCTGTCTTTTCATGGCTGTATAATTTGGTCACTGATAGTTGCCACGTATGTCAGCTGGGCTCTTTAAGACTTTAAAAAGAGAAGAAAAAAAAAGAGAAAAAAAGATAAAAAAGAAAAAAAAGAAAGAAAGAAAAAGGAAAAAAAGAAAGAAAAGAAAAAACAAAACAAAACAAAAAAAACAAAAAAAAATGCCCACCGGACATAGATTCTGTGGGAATGCTCTAGGTGGCGCTATTGCCCCACTATTCCACAGCTGTGACTGTGCCGCTCCGCAGGGCCCTTTATCGCTCTGGCAGGGGTGGGAACGAATAGGAGGCTGTTGATCTCAGTGAGAAGTGTTAAGTATGGCTACGCTTCCTCAGTCGCCAGCTAAGGCGTCTGAAACTCCCCAGGACTCCCAGCCTGCTGGGCTGAGTGTGCCGGGGCGATCTGACTCCTCCGCTGGGCTCCTGTCTCTTTACGACCGCTGAAGAAAGCGCGCACTTTTTTTTTTCCTTCCCGGGAGCCGGCTGCAAGCACGCTGGCGCGTTCCCCACTCAGATCCTGCCCCTCTGTCTCTCCAATCTCCGCTGCACTGCGCAATGTGGGTCAGCGCTCTCCGCGCAGATCCCCGGGGCTGGCTACTTCGCGTGGTGTACTTCCACTCCCTCCCGGCTCTGAATCCTCTCCTCCCACCGGTACTCTGGGGTGGGGGAGGGCTCGGGTCCCGCCGGGTCACGGCTCCGTATCTTACCCGCCTCTTGGGGTGCCGAGTCCTCTCGGGTGTAGCTGCACACTGTGCGCTTTCCTGTGTATTCTCGTCCCTCTTTTAGGAATAGATGTATTTTCTGTGTTTTTATAGATAAATATAGTGTTGGGAGGAGATTTTGCCGCCCTGCTCACACTGCCATCTTCGAAAGGGGCTCCTGGTGTCCTTTGCTGTACAGGAGCTTTTTAGTTTGATATTCCCACTTGTTCATTTTTGCTTTTGTTTCCCTTGCCTGGAGAGATATGTTCATGAGAAGTTGCACATGTTTATCTCCAAGAGATTTTTGCCCGTGTTTTTTTCTAAGAGTTTAATGGTTTCATGACTTACATTCAGGTCTTTGATCCATTTTGAATTTACTTTTGTGTATGGGGTTAGACAATAATCCAGTTTCATTCTCTTACATGTAGCTGTTCAGTTTTACCAACACCAGCTGTTGAAGAGGCTGTCATTTCCCCACTGTATATCTATGGCTCCTTTATCATATAATAATTGACCATATATGCTTGGGTTTATATCTGGGCTCTCTAGTCTGTTCCATTGGTCTATGAGTCTGTTCTTGTGCCAGTACCAAATTGTCTTGATTACTGTGGCTTTGTAGTAGAGCTTGAAGTCAGGGAGTGTAATTCCCCCTGTTTGATTCCTCCTTCTCAGGATTGCTTTGGCTATTCGGGGTCTTTTGTCGTTCCATGTGAATTTTAGAACTATATGCTCTAGTTCATTGTAGAATGCTGTATATTTTGATAGGGATTGCATTGAATTTGTAGATTGCTTTAGGTAGGATGGCCATTTTGACAATATTAATTCTTCCTATCCATGAGCACAGGATGTGTTTCCATTTATTGATTTCTACTTCAATTTCTCTCATGAGTGTCTTGTAGCTTTCAGAGTGTAAGTCTTTCACTTCCTTGGTTAGGTTTATTCCTAGGTATTTTATTCTTTTGGATACAATTGTGAATGGAATTGTTTTTCTGATTTCTCTTTCTGCAAGTTCACCGCTAGTTCACCAATTTCTGTGTATTAATTTTGCAACCCGCAACTTTATTGAATTCAGATATTAGATCTAGTAGTTTTGGAGTGGATTCTTTAGGGTTTTTATGTAAAATATCATGTCATCCGCAAACAGGGACACTTTGACTTCTTTACCAATGTGAATGCCTTTTATTTTTTTGTGTTGTCTGATTTCCGTGGCTAGGACCTCCAGAACTCTGTTGAATAAAAGTGGGGAGAGTGGACATCATTGTCTTGTTCCCAATCTTAAGGGAAAAGCTTTCAGCTTCTTGCTGTTAAGTATAATGTTGGCTGTGGTTTTGTCATATATGGCCTTTATTATGTTGAGGTACTTGCCCTCTATACCCATTTTGTTAAGAGTTTTTATCATGAAAGGATGTTGAATTTTGTCAAATGCTTTTCAGCATCTATGGAGATGATCATGTGGTTTTTGTCCTTCTTTTTGTTGATGTGGTAGATGATGTTGATGGATTTTTGAATGTTGTACCATCCTTGCATCCCTGGGATGAATCCCACTTGATCATGATGGATGATCTTTTTGATGTATTTTTGAATTTGGTTTGCTAATATTTTGTTCAGTATTTTTGCATCTATGTTCATCAGGGATATTGTTCTGTAATTTTCTTTATTTGTGGTGTCTTTGCCTGGTTTTGGTATTAGAGTGATGTTGGCCTTGTAGAATGAGTTTGGGAGTATCCCCTCCTCTTCTACTTTTTGGAAAACTTTAAGGAGGATGGGTATTAGGTCTTCACTAAATGTTTTATAAAATTCAGCAGTGAAGCCATCTGGTCCAGTAGTTTTGTTCTTAGGTAGTTTTTTGATTACCAATTCAATTTCTTTGCTGGTAATTGGTCTATTCAGATTTTCTGTTTTTTCCTGGGTGAGCCTTGGAAGGTTGTATTTTTCTAGAAAGTTGTCCATTTATTCTAGGTTATCCAGTTTGTTACCATATAATTTTTCATAGTATTCTCTCATAATTCTTTGTATTTCTGTGGTGTCTGTAGTGGTTTTTCCTTTCTCATTTCTGATTCTGTTTATGTGTGTAGACTCTTTTTTTTTTCTTGATAAGTCAGGCTTGGGGTTTATCTATTTTGTTTATTTTTTTGAAGAACCAGCTTCTGCTTTCACTGATTCTTTTTATTGTTTTATTCTTCTCAATTTTATTTATTTCTGCCTTAATCTTTATTATGTCTTTCCTTAAACTGATTTTGGGCCTCATTTCCTCTTCCTTTTCTAGTTTCATTAATTGTGAGTTTAGACTGTTCATTTGAGATTGTTCTTCTTTCCTGAGGTAGGCCTGTATTGCAATATATTTCCCTCTTAGCACGGCCTTTGCTGCATCCACAGATTTTGCGGTGTTGAATTATTGTTGTCATTTGTCTCCATATACTGCTTGATCTCTGTTTTTATTTGGTCATTGATCCATTGATTATTTAGGAGCATGTTATTAAGCCTCCATGTGTTTGGGGGCTTTTTCTTTTTCTTTGAGAAATTTATTTCCAGTTTCTTACCTTTGTGATCTGAGAAGATGGTTGGTACAATTTCAATCTTTTTAAATTTACTGAGGCTCTTTTTGTGGCCTAGGATATGATCTATTCTTGAAAATTTTCCTGTGCACTTGGGAAGAATGTGTATTCTGTTGCTTTTGGATGGAGTGTTCTGTATATGTCTGTTAGGTCCATCTGTTCTAATATGTTGTTCAGTGCCTCTGTCTCTTTATTTATTTTCTGTCTTGTTGATCTGTCCTTTGGAGTAAGTGGTGTGTTGAAGTCTCCCAAAGTGAATGCCTTGCATTTTTTCCCCCATTTTAATTAAGTTAGTGTTTGTTTCACATATGTAGGTGATCCTGTGTTGGGTGCCTAGATGTTTATAATAGTTATATCCTCTTGTTGGATTAACCCCTTTATCATTATGTAATGTCCTTCTTTGTCTCTTGTGACTTTCTTTGTTTTGAAGTCTATTTTGTCTGATACAAGTACTGCAACTCCTGCTTTTTTCTCCCTATTAGTTGCATGAAATATCTTTTTTCATCTCTTTAGTTTCAGTCTGTGTATGTCTTTGGGTTTGAAGCGAGTCTCTTGTAGGCAGCATATGGATGGGTTTTGTTTTTTTATCCATTCAGTGACTCTACGTCTTTTGATTGGTATATTCAGACCATTTACATTTAGGGTGATTATCGATAGGTATGTACTTATTGCCATTGCAGACTTTAGATTTGTGGTTACCAAAGGTTCAAGAGTAATTCCCTTACTATATAACAGTCTAATTTAACTCACTTCGTATGCTATTACAAACACATCCTAAAGATTTTTTCCTCCTTTTTCTTCCTCCTCCATTCTTTGTATGTTATGAATCATATTCTGTACTCTTTGTCTATCCCTTTGGTGACATCTATTTAGTCTTAGGAATACTTCCATCTATAGGAGTCCCTCCAAAATGCACTCTAGAGGTGGTTTGTGGGAGGTAAATTCTCTCAGCTTTTGCTTATCTGAAAATAGTTTAATTCCTCCTTCAAATTTAAATGATAACCTTGCCAGGTAGAGTATTCTTGGTTCAAAGCCCTTCTGCTTCATTGCATTAAATATATCATGCCACTCCCTTCTGGCTTATAAAGTTTCTGTTGAGAAATCTGATGATAGCCTGATGGGATTTCCTTTGTATGTGATCTTTTTTCTCCCTCTAGCTGCTTTTAAAAGTCTGTCTTTATCCTTGATCTTTGCCATTTTAATTATTATATGTCTTGATTGTCTTCCTTGGGTCCCTTGTGTTGGGAGATCTGTGCATCTCGATGGCTTGAGAGACTATCTCCTTCCCCAGATTGGGGAAGTTTTCATCAATTACCTCCTCAATGACACTTTCTGTCCCTTTTTCTCTCTCTTCTTGTACCTCTATAATGTGAATATTGTTCCATTTGGATTGGTCTCACAGTTTTCTCAATATTCTTTCATTCTTAGAGATTCTTTTTTCTCTCTCTACCTCAGCTTCTTTGTATTCCTCTTCTCTAATTTCTATTCCATTCACCGTCTCTTCTACATCTGATCTGCTTTTAAGTCCCTCCATTGTATGTTTCATTTCAGATATGAAATTTCTTAATGATTGAATCTGTCTTAAATTCATTCTTGAGTTCTTGAATATTTTTCTGTACCTCCATAAGCATGTTTATGATTTTTATTTTGAAAACTCTTTCAGGAAGATTGGTGAGTTCAGTTTCATTTGGCCCTTTTTCTGGGGTTTGTGAGATTTTGGTCTGTACCATGTTCTTTTGATGTTTCATATTTCTGTGTGGTGCCCTCTGTTGCCCAGAAGCTCCAGTCTCTGGAGCTGCTCAGCCCCTAGAGTGAGGTTGGGGGTCGTAGGGGAGCGGAGCTGGTGCCTGGGGGGAGGAAAGATCTGTTTCCTGACCCCCGTCTGCCCTGCCTGTCTCCAGTATCACAGCCAGTGGGCTGAGCACACAGGTGTAAGTCTCTGTGCTTGGCTTCTCTAGCTGTTGTAGGTGAGGCCTCTGGCTGGCCTGATGCCAGAGCAGTGACTGCCAGTTTTCTAGCCAGTGCTGTCAGGCCAGGAGGAAGGCTCAGCAGGCTGTGTATCACAGTGGGGGGCCTCTGAGCTGAGTAGCCAGACGGGGATGGAGCGCCTGAAGCTCCCCTAAATTCTTAATCTGCTGGGCAGAGCGTGCCCAAACAACCTTGTCCCCCTATCCCTTCTCCTGCACAGCAAGCTCTTGCAAACCCCGTACCTTCAGCAGCCCTCTCGCTGCTAGGAAGCCTCTCAGACCACCTGCCTTTCCCTTGTCTCAGAGCGACTGGGTGTGGATCCTGTCCTCCACAAATGGCCAGAATCTGCCTCTGAAGCACTCTGCCTGTCCCAGATGCCCATCCTCCAGAGCACCACACTATGTAGATTTCTGCTTGCAAAGCAAATCTCCAGGGCTAGGTGTTCAGCAGTCCCAGGCTTCACCCCTCCCCCACTCCATTTCTCTTCCTCCCGCCAGTGAGCTGGGGTGGGGGAAGGGCTTTGGTCCCGCCAGATCAAGGCTTTCATACGTTACCCTGTTTTGTGAGGTCTGCTCTGTTCGTGAGGTCTGTATGCAGTCTGGTGTGGCCTTCTTTCCTGTTGCTGTTTTAGGGTTAGTTGTATTAACTATATTTTTACACTATCTTTGGTTTGGGGAGGAGTTCTCTGTCTCCCCTCTCACGTGTTCGTCTTGAATCCCACTCCATTTTGCCCTTCTTACCCCTTGATCTTCCTAGCCCACTACTTCCACCATGTCAGTCCTTTGCTCCCTTTTTCATATTATATCAACTTGCAAAGTATCTACTTGTCAGCCAAGACCCTCTGTCATCAGGCTCACACTTCCTATTCAGCTTGATTTTCAAGAATGCCCTCTTTAATGGCCTGGTTTCTTTCTTGTCCCAAACATGCTTATGTTCCCTCCAAACTTCAGGTTCTTTTTGATGCCATTTCCTCTCCAGAATGTAATAAGCTCTCTCCTTATCTCCACTTATACAAATCCTTTCTATCCTTCAAGATCCATCTCAAGACTCATATCCACCATGAATTTTTCTGTTACGTCTTGATTTGTGTCCCTCCAGAAGATGCTGAAGTCCCTAGTATCTGTGAGTGTGATCTTATTTGGAAATAGGATCTTTGCAGATGATCAAGTTAAGAGGAGGTCATTGGGGTGGACATTAACCTGATACGACATGGGTCCTCATAAAATGGGGAAATTGAGAGACAGATAAGCACACAAGGAGAATACCCTATGAACATGAAGACAGAGGTCAGGATGGTGCATCTATAAGCCAAGGAATGTCAAAGATTGCCAGTAAGTCACCAGAATCTTGGAGAGAGACATGGAATAGATTCCCTCTCACAGTCCTCAGGAGGAACAACCCTGCTAACACCTTGACCTCAGACTTCTAGTGTCCAGAACTGTGAGACAATAAATTTCTGTTATTTAAGCCACCCAGTTTGCAGTACTTTGTTAGAAGTTTCACAGCCCTAGCAAACATTTTTTTAAATTATTATTTTTTATTAAGGTATTGATATACACTCTTATGAAGGTTTCACATGAAAAAACAATGTGGTTACTACATTTACCCATATTATCAAGTCCCCACCCATACCCCAATGCATGTCCATCAGTGTAGTAAGATGCCACAGATTCACTATTTGCCTTCTCTGTGCTACACTGTTTTCTCTGTGATCCCCCCACACCATGTGTACTAAACAAAATACCCCTCAATCCCCTTCTCCCACCCTCCCATCTGCCCTCCCACACCCCTCCCCTTTGGTAACCACTAGTTCCTTTTTGGAGTCTCTGAGTCTGCTCCTAGCAAACATTTTCTTAATGTCCAATAGATCATATTGTTCTTCTCACTCAACACTTCTAAAGCACCCAGTCTTAAACCTCCCAACTTAACATTTAAATATATCCTTGCCTGTATTGTGACTATGGCATTATGTGCATTAGTCTTGTTCCTCAGTTAGACTGCAAGATCTTCAAAACTAAGGACCATGGCTGAAGCATTTGTGTGCTCCCCCTTTCCTAATACAGAACTGACACATAGTAATTGCTCAGTGAACCTGTCTTCCTCTGTCAGGCTGGGCCATGTGAGCAGTGGGCCTGTCTGCTAATATGAAGTTCCTTTTTATCTTCAGTGGCAGCGTATGAGGCCAGTAGATAAATATTCCTTGGGACTGTACACAGTCGCAACTGTGTACAGCAGCCAGATTCAAACTGAGATGCCTTCTTGGCTAGCTATTCCAAGCAGGAGCCAAGGTACTTAGTTCAACTGGTGCAGAGAGGCCAGTGTTACAGGTGGGTGACTCCTGTCCTCCCAAACAAATACCTATGGCTGAGTGCAGGCTCTCTTGGAAGCTATTGGACTCATTCCCAAGATATATGCAGGGTTATGCCAGGCATATTTCAAAGGGGCAGGAAGAGGCTGAGCAACAAATATTGTTGTGTTGCCCTATTCTTCTCAGGTAGAGAGAGCCAAGACTTGCCTTATGAATGGGACAGATGGGCTGGGCTGGTCCAACGTTCCTGGTCCCAGACTAGCACTATTCACAGTTAGCATGATGGGTTCCAGCCAGCTGAGAGGTATTCCTGCATTTTAACCCTGAAATTCTCTTATCTCCAGATCCTGGAAAGGTCTCAGAGGGATTAATAATCTACTGGTAGACCTTTTAAGACCTGATTTCTTAGAGCTGAAGACCTAATATGTTTTTTAAGAGACTTTATATCAGGAGACCTGGCCAAGGAACATGTGTCCATACTTGGGTATGACCTCTGTTCCTGCTGGCCACATCAGTGGGGTTGAAAGCAAAGGAAAACCGGCAATAAGGAGTCTGTGTTCTGAGATAGATCACTACTGTCACTCATGTGACAGGTACTAGGCTTGTCCTGAGAATGCACACGTTACTAAGGAGGCCATTGCAGCTACTGTCACTTTGCTAACATCTTCCAGGCTGACTCAGACAACTGCCCACTTCTGACGTCAGTGTCTCTGGCTCAGAGGCTGACCCTGAGAACTAGGCCAAGTGGACTATTGTCCCTATTCAAAGGTCTGAGTGGAATGCACCCTGATGACTCTCACAGAGCAGTAGCCTCTGCACAATGGGGCTCCGTACTCTCCTCTCAGCTCAGTGCCCTCTGTGCCCTTCATGTGCTTCTCGCCAACCCACCCAAGCAAAATGTTTCCTTATCTTTTTTCATTTATGTCTTCCTGAGTTCTGGTTCTGCCTTTCGGCCTCCTAAAGACTATGTAATGTGAGTTGCAGGCTGGCTTTAGAGCTGGGCTTTTGACCGTGGCCAGCTCAGGACATTTGGTCTAATGAGTGACCAGTCCTGGGTGGCTTTCTCTTGTCAATGACAGAGAACAATCCTCACAAGAACTGGGAGCACTGCCTAAAATACATGGCTCATCACTGAGAATGACACCTGACTGTAGCTGCTACCAAGGTGAGCCCCGAGATTCTTCAGAGGAAAGGAAGTGCCGGCCACATCAGAGGCATGATCCCAACCACTGGGTCTTCAGGAATGTGTGGGTGACTCTTTCTTTCCCAAAGCCGTTTGGATAAAATATAATATACCAGATTCTTTGCAGGGAATTTTTTTTAAAGGAATCATCAAAAGGAGGAGAGAAGTGGTAGGAAGGATTTTGCAAGGTTTGGAGAGTGACTTAAGCTTGAGCTAGGCTTTTCCAACTGCATGCTCAAATCCTGCCTTTGCCACTGGTCTTTCCCAGGGAAAACCTGAGGGTAGAGGTGAGGGATATAGGGCTATCAGGCCTGAGAGGAGGTCTTCCCTTTGGGGCCCAAATTAGAAGAATAGTTTTATGATGTCCCTATCCCCTACAATGAGTCTCAGATTTCCCATAGGTAATTTATTTGTTCAGGTGGGCGACTAAATTTCCTTGAAGACCAGGAAGTTGAAAGTTGACTGAAGACTGGACTTGCTACCCTTTCTTGAGGACAGGGACCCTCAGTCACAAAGTTGCATTCTCCAAGCAAGTATAATGCTGTGACACCTGGTAAATCTTTGCAACCCCCTGGGCCCATAATACCCTGGAACCTGCTCTTATTGTGTTCTCTTTTTTGAAAATAACAGTCATGTCCATTGAAGTGAACAGTTGGGATGAGTCACTCTGAGTGCCAGGTACATTAGAGAGACTTCTACTGTTCGGATGGATATTGGCATGCATGACTTTATAAAGCTGAGAATCATCTACTTTTTGGGGGGGTTAAGTTTGGGGTAACGTAGGGGTATACATGAAAAGATAAATTTCTAAGAACAAGGCTGGGAAGAGAGATTGGCTTTGGAGTGGCATTCTTACCTCTCTTTTCAGGTGGGATGCAAATATGCGGAAACATGAACACCTGCCCTGTCAAGGTTTCCATGATAGTTAAGTGATATGAGATTTGCACGACCCTGGAAGTGAGATCTTCTTTATATTTTTCACCCAAGCACCTCTTTATCTCAGTCCTGTTAAAATTATGCAGGATGAGGTTTAGCTCAGAACAGATAATCAATAATCAGACTCCTACCCTTTCCTTCAATCTCAGTTGAAAAAATTGATTAGACTCATTGACACTTTCCTCTATGATCTACCCCAGACCTCCTCAGTGTTTCCCATTCTCCTTCTCTGGATCTCAAGGTCTGATGAACAAACCAGGGTCCCAAGGAATTGCACAATTTTAACATGAGCTCTAGAATGCCATCCATCTTGGGCCTGCACTTCTGGCAGGATGAGGGCCAGGTGGCAGATTTCAGCCATGGCCCCAGAGACAATTGAAGTTTTGAAGGAAATGTTGAGAGTACAGTTTAAGTCCTTAAGAACTCTTGAATTAGGGAAGACAGGTGTTTTCAAGCACCCCTTTTTGGATCCTCAGAGAGTGAGCCCCTTGCCCGAATGACTCAGGAGAGCCAGACTGCCTGTGTTTAAATCTGGGCTTCCCACACACTATGTAACCTTGAATATGTTGTATGACCTTTCTGTGTCTCACGTTCCTCATCTGTAAGAGGGCGGTAACGTGGATCTGTTTCACAGAGGAATATGTGTAAAGTACTAGCCAGTTTACATAGTAAGCTCCCAGTAAATGTTGTTCAGTGACATTATTATTTCAGTGACCACAGAGAAGAGGGCTGTATCTCAGCTCTAGAATTCTCTTGTTCAGCAATCTATTGCCTTATGCACACCTCTTATGGGTAACGGGGTGATTTTGCTTCACTTAAAGACTGCAGCATAGGAGAATTTTAAACAGCATGCCCTTCACTGCATTTAAAATATGACTCATTTCTCCAACCTAATTTACACCCTTTATTTAGAAACACACCTTTTGTTTGAGCAGCACACACCTGCAATATACATTACCAGCATCCACTGCAGAAACTCAAGTGGAGAAACAGGAAGAAATTGGAGGTGCTAATATTAATGAAGTACCAACCATGTGTTTCACATAGTATTTTATTAATTATTCTAAAGAGTTAGGCAAGGAGGCTACTCTTGAACTCCTTTTATAGATGAAAACACCAACTAAAAGAAATAAAATTTTCCAAGGTCAAAATTCTGGTAGGTGGCAGAGCTGTGATTTGAATTTCTGTCAATATTCATTTTATTAGACCATGGAACTCTTGACAAGAGAAATCTTTATTCTTTTTCATAGTCCTTTCCTGTTTCTCCCTTGTAACTGCCTCAGCACTAAACAATACTGCCCTCCTTGAACTCTCACCTAAGGACCCTCCATGCTTTTTGAAGAAGGAAAATGAGCGTTATTGGCTCAGGAACACATTCTTTTGGGGATGTGAGACAACAGCATGATGGACAATAGGAAGGGATACAGCGCTGTAGTGTAGCTTAATTAAATTAGCTCCAGATAAGGGCATATCCTGAAATGGGAACACATTCATTAATGCTGTTATTATTATCAAGGACATGAATGGCCCATTGAGATTGATGAGAGAATAAACCGTCCATATGCTGTGAACCATAAGGAAACAATTGATAGGAAAAACCTCAACGAGGAACTTCAGATGGGATTGATAATGCATCCTCCATGATAAAACACACACACACATAGCAAAGGGGATGTATGTGCTTGGCATCTGGTTAATCAATGAACTGTGAAGGGACTGAGACAATAAAATAAGCAGGTTCCACATTAATATTATAATATGATATGTTTATAGGATGGGAACATTCAAAAGTGATTCCAGCAGCAATGTATAGGAGCGATTTTAATTGAGTTCGTGTTCTGCAATCGAAGCACAGACTTCATCCATCACTTGAAGAAGGGGGCCATAGCAAGGGAAGATTTCAGCCTTCTTTGCCCCTCCAAGTGGCCTTTGGTTTTTATCAGATATAACCTACATAATGAATCATTTAGCCATTGACTCTTTAGCCAGGGAGGCTGTTTAGGAAGACACAAGCTTTGGCGGCCCTATACCCAAAGGATGTTAGAATAAAATATGCATATCTTAATGCCTTTCTGAAGCCATAAGCCTGTTCTGGTTCACCGGGGATCCATCTCTGACTGTATGATCTATGGTGTATTGGACAGAGGGGAGCTGAATGCAGCCAATTATATCCATGGAGCAAATCCTGGGAAGAAGAGATGTATTACAGGCTCAAGGAATGATTTGCTGCTGAAAAGGGCTCCATTAGCCCAGGAAAGAGGTTAGAGGGAAAAGTCTCACAGCATAAGGATGCAGATATATGCCAGAGAATGTGGTGAAGGGCTGCCAAGGGTGAAACAAAGGGTAGCTTCCTACCTGGAAAATGTTCCTCCCGACAGCAATCTGGTCCAAGTGAAATCAAATGGTTTGCAAAAATGTGCTGGTAATTTTGTGTGTTTGGGATGTGAAATTACTCAATGAACAGGCCTTGTGCACAGCTGTGGGTGGCTTAAAAGTATTGATCTTTGTATTTAAATAGAGCCCACTGGGTTTGCTGTCAGCCCACACATCCTCAATGGAGGTATTCTCTCCAAGCCTGGCTAAGTGAATGGAGCAACACCTGCCTTCAACAGCCACTTTAACAGCAGCTACCCTCTGCTGTCAAGCTCTGGGATGTCTTGGAAAGGAACCCAGCACCAGGCTTCTCTGTTAGTCAACTTCAGTGGCCTTAACCAGGTTGAGGACCAGAGGAACTGTCCTGAGGGTACTTACTGCAATTTCCAGCAATTGGATGGGATTTCTTTTGCACAGCCCAGAAGTATATCCGGTCCTTGTCACCCCTTTACTTGCACCTCCTTGTGTGAGAAGGATTTATATGATTGACCAAAGTGAGGTTCACCCCCTTCCCTCTCTGTTGTCCTCCTCTCCCCTCCTCCTTTCATTCCCCTTCTCTATTTTTATCCATCCTGACTTCCTTCCAGCATAGCACATGCCATCTGTCTTTACCCCTGAAAGGTCAGCACCCAAAGCCTTTATTGTTCCTTGTACTGATGCTCACAATCTCCAGCTCCAAGTGTCCTGGACTTCCCAGTTCTTTGGAGACCTTCCTGCACCAAATGCTGTTCATTGCCTCCCTCCCTGATGGCTTCTCACCCCCAATTTATTTACAGACTCAGTTGTTTTTGATCACAAGACAAATGTCAACAAAAACCCTCCCTGGATCATACATTCCTTTCCTTGTCACCGAATCACTTCCTTCCCTTGCACTGAAGCTTCTAGAAAATTAATTTCCTCAAATGTTATCTCATATATATCCTCAGCCCACTGCAGTCGGCCTCAGTCTCCACCACATGCAAACTGCTCTCTCAGGGGCACAAATGACCCCTTATTTCTACTCCCATGGAAATCTTACCTTAACTTTTGCCTGAAATTGATCCTGCTAGTCCCATCCTTCTCCTCCTTCAAATTCTGCTCTTTAGTGTCTCTGATACCACACTCTTCTGTTTGTTTTTCTCTGGAAATTTCTCCTTTTGGCCTCCTTTGCTGACTCCTGTTCCCCACCATCTCCTAAATGTTGGTGTTTCTAGATTTCTGCCTTGGCCCTCTTCTCATGCACATCTCTCATGAATTCAACTATATATTACTTAAATGCTAATGATACTTAACCGTTACCATCTTCATGCCATAGGACTTCATGTCTGGACCACTGAGGCAGCCTCCTGTCTCCCTGCCTTTATTCTGTTAATCCGTTCTTGACCCTGCAGCCAGATATAACTCTCTAAAGTACAGTGCTGCTTATGCCGGTCCAGTCCTTAAATTTCTTGAGTGGTTCCCTGTTACCCTGTTATGTTTGTGTAATACCCACATTTGCTGACTGACCCTGTCTACCACTAATTGAGTTGTGTATTCATATGCCAGTCAGTATGGGGGTACTGTCTGCTTAGTATTGGGAATACAATGATTACCCAAATAGACTCAATTTTCTGTTTATAGAACTTATTTATAGTTACTGGTAGAGATGGTTGAATTAGTAATTACAGTAAAGTTTGATAAGATTCAAGGTAGAAGTACAAGTTACCATGCAAGCAGATAGCAGAGACTCTTCATCTAGACTATAGGGAGGGGGAGGCTTCCTACGGCAACAGTGTTTGAGTTGGAAAATAGAAAAGGAACTATTTCAAAAAATTACCCATCATCTTTGCAAAGGGTAATGCTATCTCCTCAGTATCATCACATTCCCAACCTTCCCCTTCATCTCCTGCCCTCCAGCCTTAGGGAAATCCTTAGAGATTCCTGAAAGGGCAGTGCTCTCTCATACCTTTGAGCCTCTTCATTCTGGTGTGACCTTCTTACAAGTCAATTCCTACCCATTCTTTAAAATTATTTTCAACAGGAAGTTGACAGTGGGCAGTATGCCTGGTGGTTAGTGCTGTTGCCTAACAGACCAGCCTTCAGTTCAGTTCTGCCCCTGAGCTGCAAATCCTTGGGCAACTTTTTACCTTTGCTGAGCCTCATTTTTTGACTTGCACATTGGGGATAATAACAGTACTTACTGATGAGATATGAAGGGATACAGTAACAGTGGCCTTCCGACCCACCTAAGTTTTGAACAAATTGGAATACACAACAAAATTAAAAAACAGGTGGGAAACTGAATATCCCTTGTATTAGTGATTAAGCTGGTACTGAAGACCATGGCTACATGTATTTTATTGATTCTATGATGTACTTTCTGTTCACATGTAACATCTTTAATCTGAGGGTGCATTTCACAATCAATGGTATCTTGCAGCTTCTGCTGGCCAGGTGGCAGTCATGACATAGTCGTTCGGACTGCACACACATGAAGTTAGGGTATTCTTGGTGGCATGACCAGGCCACTGTGCCTCTTGATGTGTCTGCCAATAAACTATTAAGGGCCATTTAAGGAAAGAACATAAGTCCTGGTTGTTGTCCAAAACCTTCCATTGACACCTTCTAAAAAGTAAAGCGCCAGCATCAAAATCTACAGAATGGATGTCTGCAGCTTGGAAGAAAACCCCAGAGCAATCTGAGGCCAATGCTGTATCTTGGTGGCAAAGAGGAAAATGTTACATTGTAAATCATGGATGTAGATAACTCTGAGTCAAAATGTGATTCAAAACGGACTCTGAGTATAATTTTTATTTTTATTTTATTTTGTATTTTATTAAGGTATCATTGATATACAATAAGCAACATTGTGGTCACTACATTCACCCATATTATCGAGTCCCCCGCCCCACACACCCCACCACAGTCACTGTCCATCAGCATAGTAAGATGCTATAGAATCACTACTTGCTTTCTCTGTGCTATATTGCCTTCCCCGTGCCCCCCCACTACATTATGTGTGCTAATCGTAATGCCCCTTATTCCCCTTATCCCTCCCTTCCCACCCATATTCCCCAGTCCCTTTCCCTTTGGCAACTGTTAGTCCATTCTTGGGTTCTGTGATTCTGCTGCTGTTTTATTCCTTCAGGTTTTGCTTTGTTCTTATGCTCCACAGATGAGTGAAATCATTTGATACTTGTCTTTCTCTGCCTGGCTTATTTCACTGAGCATGATACCCTCAAGCTCCATCCATGTTGTTGCAAATGGTAGGATTTCTTTTCTCCTTATGGCTGAATAATACTCCATTGTGTATATGTACCACTTCTTCTTTATCCATTCACCTATCGATAGACACTTAGGTTGCTTCCATTTCTTGGCTATTGTAAATAGTGCTGCGATAAACATAGGGGTGCATGTGTCTTTTTCAAACTGGGCTGATGCATTCTTAGGGTAAATTCCTAAGAGTGGAATTCCTGGGTCAAAAGGTATTTCTATTTTTAGTTTTTTGAGGAACTTCCATACTGTTTTCCACAATGGTTGAACTAGTTTACATTCCCACCAGCAGTGTAGGAGGGTTCCCCTTTATATTCAAGAGATTTTTGCTTATGTTTTCTTCTAAGAGTTTTATGGTTTCATGACTTACATTCAGGTCTTTGATCCACTTTGAGTTTACTTTTGTGTATAGAGTTAAAAATAATCCAGTTTCATTCTCTTACATGTAGCTGTCCAGTTTTGCCAACACCAGTTGTTGAAGAGACTGTCGTTTCCCCATTGTATACCAATGGCTCCTTTATAGTATATTGACCATATATGCTTGGGTTTATATCTGGGCTCTCTGTTCTATTTCATTGATTCATGGGTCTGTTCTTGTGCCAGTACCAAATTTTCTTGATTACTGTGGCTTCATAGTAGAGCTTGGAGTCAGGGAATGTAATCCCCTAGCTTTATTCTTCCTTCTCAGGATTGCTTTGGCTATTTGGAGTCTTTTGTGGTTCCATATGAATTTTAGAAGTATTTGTTCTAGTTTGTTGAAGAATGCTTTTGGAATTTTGATAGGGATCGCATTGAATCTGTAGATTGCTTTAGGCAGGATGGCCATTCTGACAATATTAATTCTTCCTATCCATAAGCATAGGATGTATTTGCATTTATTGGTATCTTCCTTAATTTCTCTCATGAGTGTCTTATAGTTTTTAGGGTATAGGTCTTTCACCTCCTTGGTTAGGTTTATTCCTAGGTATTTTATTCTTTTTGATGCATTGTGAATGGAATTGTTTTCCTGATTTCTCTTTCTGCTAGTTCATCATTAGTATGTAGGAATGCAACAGATTTATGTCTATTAATTTTATATCCTGTAACTTTGCTGAATTCAGTTATTAGGTCTAGTAGTTTTGGAGTGGATTCTTAAGGAATTTTTATGTACAGATATCATGTCATCTGTAAACAGTTACAGTTTAACTTTTTCCTTACCAATCTGGATGCCTTTTATTTCTTTGTGTTGTCTGATTGCCATGGCTAGGACCTCCACTACTATGTTGAATAAAAGTGGGGAGAGTGGACATCCTTGTCTTGTTCCTGATCTTAAAGGAAAAGCTTTCAGCTTTCACTGTTCAGTATGTTGTTGACTGTGGGTTTGTTGTACATGGCCTTTGTCATGTTGAGGTACTCGCTCTCTTTACCTATTTTGTTGAGAGTTTTTATCATGAATGGATATTAAATTTTGTTGAATGCTCTTTCAGCATCTATGGAGATGATCATGTGATTTTTGTCCTTCCTTTTGTTGTTGTAGTATATGATATTGATGGATTTTTGCATATTATACCATCCCTGTATCCCTGGAATAAATCCCACTTGATCATGATGGATGATCTTTTTGATGTATTTTTGAATTCTGTTTGCTAATATTTTGTTGAGTATTTTTGCATCTGTGTTCTTCAGGGATATTGGTTTGTAATTTTCTTTTTTTGTGGTGTCTTTGCCTGGTTTTGGTATTAGAGTGATGCTGGCCTCATAGAATGAGTTTGGAAGTATTCCCTCCTCTTCTACTTTTTGAAAACTTTGAGAATGCGTATTAGGTCTTCACTAAATGTTTGATAAAATTCAGTGGTGAAGCCATCTGGTTCAGGACTTTTGTTCTTAGGTAGTTTTTTGATTACCAATTAAATTTTATTGCTCGTAATGGACTGTTCAGATTTTCTGTTTCTTCCTGGGTCAGTCCTGGAAGGTTGCATTTTTCTAGAAAGTTGTCCATTTCTGAGTGTAATTTTTAAAGGAATATAATAGCCACTGGTTTTCCTTTTTTATCTGTTCAAAGGAGTGATATGTCATAAACACATATGTGTAAAAGAAACAATCTTATTTAATGAGTATCTAAAAAATTCAAAGTGATAGGAAGGATTGTATTGTTTAATTGTATTGTTTAATTAAATAATTGTATTGTTTAATTGTTTTTTTTCTTTCTTTGTGACAAATAAAATTATGGTGCTGCTTGCCTGCTGATGGTGATGTCCACAAAATGAAATATAGTGCATCTGCAAACAGGCTTCCAAATGCTTCCAAATGTTGAGCCATATAACTAAGCCAACTTACCCATGAGGATGAGAGCTGCATGCTTTACATTCTATAGAGGAAGAGTGGAATTGTATTTCCTGTGAGAAGTTTATTCCCAAGAAAAGGGAAATGGATGAAGGAACCAGGTTACACATGCCCAATTCCTTCTTCCACAGTCACAAGTCAGATTGAGTCACTCTCCCCAGGATGTAAGGAGAAAGTTAAGGAGTGTTATCCAGGTGTAGATGCCTCTACATAGAAGGAAACATCAGAAATGGGAAGTCGTGTCTCACAGGGTCTCACATATCATAGGCTTTGGGTTGAAAGTATAGTAAAATGGAAAATTTAAATATTGCTTGATTATCTTCTAGCTTTCAGTGTTGTAGATGAGCAGTTTAGTGCCAATCTGATCTATGTTTTTTGATCATTGACATATTTTATTTGCTCCCCCATTCTTTGGGAATTTTTTATTTTCTCTTTACCATACTATGATGAAATTTCAGGAAAGTCTATCTAGATGTGGGTCTTTATTTTTCATGTAGGCTGCTTAAATGAATGATTTCATTCTCACTTAAAATGTGGAACTAATGAGTTAATTCATTTCTGGGAAATCATCTGTTATTTATTTGATAATCTCTGCTCCTCTATTCTCAGCTGTAAATTTCTGAAATTCCTCTTAGTCAATGCTGGTTGTTTTAGTTTGCATGCCTAAGTCTCTTATCTTTTACATCTTTTCTTAGTTTTTAATTTTACATTTTTTGGAGATTGTACTATCCTTCAATTTCCAATTTTTTTATTGTTTCTTTTTCATTACTTCATGCCCTTGTTTTATAGATGTAATATTTTCCTGAATATTTCTGGAGACTTTTGGCCAGGCTTGAGGCTGCTGGAGATGTGAAACATTAAGTTTGGCACTGATATGGTGGACAATTAATTCTACTGATGTGGTTCTGAATGCCTCCCTGGCGATGTGATGGTTCTTGGTATCACTACTTCTTGTGATGGCAATTTAAGGCTTCCAAATGCTTCCGTATCTACTTCTTTCTGATGCTTCTTCATCTCTTCCAGGAAATCTGGGTTAGGAAGTCCCATATGCTTTCTTGGCACCCTGTGCTTGTCAGTATTAGAGCATGTAGATAGTTACTGAGTAGCTACTATGTGCTAGATTCTCTACTTTCTCTCTCGCTTTGATCCAGAACCTGGATCATTCAATAAATGCTGGTGGAATGAATCATTTCATTTAAGTGAATTTCAATAATTGTTTATCAGATACCTCCTATCCACATGCCTAGCAGAACATAAAATGCTGTGTGTTATTAAAAACAAGCGCATGAGCAATATCAACAACAAAACCGTTACATCCAATGCTACTGTGGAGTTTAGAGTTTAGTAGATGGATTAGACCACCACAAGGGACAAAACTCAAGAACAATATGAGGCAGTATTCAGAGAAATGTCAGAATGCAGACTCCAGATTCTCAGTGCTGCAACTGCTCAGAAGTGAGATGTTGCTGGATATGATAGTGTTAAGAAGGCTTCAAGTAAGGAAACCTTTGAAAGGCCATTCCTATTAGGGAGTCACCAGCACTAAAGCTGCATGGGCATGAGAATATGTGGGTCTGACATCCCTCCCTTGTCACTGTCATTCACACAGTGCCATTTACATCACATGTCTTCCTTCTAGCCCCTAAAGAGGAAAGGCAAGAGTTCCAGGGCATGAAGTATGCTTTGCTACTTCCTGCTTGGATCCAATACTAAAATGCATGGTTATCATCTGCCCAGCAGTTTTCTAACTCATGGGAGGAGTTGCTTTGTGGGAATGTGGCCGTTCTTTTTCTCTCCTGCTCTCTGTTCATTTCCCAGGCTGCATGCAAGCTTGTTGACTGACATCTCTTTTATTTGTATTCCTATGATGCCTTGTTATTTTTTCTTCCTTGTTTCCTTTTCTGAATAATGGCAGGTGGTGGTCACTTGGATAGGACTCAAACCACTGCTATTTCTCCTTCTGCATAGATGTCTTATATTATTCCTACCAAAAGCTATTAAATGTTGTTGTTGACATTTTCTTGTTGGCCATATGACAATAACAACATTCAGATCTGTAGCCAAACACCTGCTCAGGAAATATGTTGCTGAAGAGCTTGGAGCCTCCCCTCTCTCTGTCATTTTTATCTCACACCCTGGGTGACATTGTGTTCCACAGCATTGTTTTAAAGTTCATACTCCATAGCCCGGTACTCACTGTCTTAGTGGCTGGATCCATGTCTACTTTGCCAAGGTACTTCTTCTCTGTGTGCCTTCTCATATTTCAACAAGGATGTCCAAGGTTGCAGGGTGAGTAAGGGAGTGGGTCAGGACCAACCCAGGTTTCTGAGTTCTAGTCTAGTGTGAGTTTCTTTTCACTATACAGTCTGCCTTCAGTCTTCCTCTGCAGCCATGGGGACAGCTCTTCCTGATGAGATCCTATAACACGTATTGACTATGCCTCTCAAGTGGACATTCTATTGGGGTTAATTTAATTTTCTTCATTATCATACAGTGAAACTGACCTTTTTATTCTTTTAGTGTACAGTTCCGTGAATTTTAACATATACATACATTTGTGTAACTATCACTATAAGCAGGATACCAAGAGTTCTTTGACCCCCTAAAATATCCTTCATGATATGCCTTTTAAAAAAATTTGAGTTATAATTGACATATAACATTATATAAGTTTAAGGTGTACAGCGTTGATTTGATAATTGCAGTATATTACCAGTGTAGTGTTAGCACCACCATTAAGTCACATAATTATTGTTTCCTTTTTCTGTGGTGAGAAACATTTAAGATCTTGTTGCTTAGCACCTTTTAAGGAGAAAATGCAGTATTGTTAACTATAATCACAATGCTCTCATTAAATCTCCAGCACTTACCTTCTCACTGCAAGTGTATCCCCTCTTACCAACATTTCCCCAGTTCCACCAGCACCTGGTAACCACCATTCTACTCTGTTTCTACAAGTTCAGCTCTTTTAGATTCTTGAGTGAAATTTAATCAAGTAGTGTTCTGTATTCTTGGTTTAACTTTGTCTAGAGTTGATATTCAGCTGGTATGTTCTGGTGTGGATATACAGATCTTTAAAATACCATAGACTTCTATGGTGGTGAGTAAGTAACTGTTACTCTCAAGCCCCCACCATCATCCTGACTGTACTGGCTCCCACTCTGGGACCTCCCCAGACTGTCTTGTAATCTAACTACCAAGGCTTACACCTGACTCAGTAAGGGCGCCTCCAAACCCCTGCTCTAGTCCTATGGCTGGCATTTGTTCTTCCTGGTTGATGCTCATATCATCAGGGTCGTTAGATGTTCTGAACATCAGTCATGATGTAGCATGTGTGTCTCTAAACACCCAGCTTGAGAGCCTCTTACCTGTAGAGCTGATGGATTTCAGCCATATCCGTTAAGGTCTCTCTTGCCCAGGTAGAGCTCTGAGAGTGTGACCCAGTCTTCCTGCATCACTGCCTATGATGTTATGCCCTAGCTCTTTTCTTAGCCACAGCTCCAGGAGTCTGTGCCATCACTGCCATTGTTGGCACACTCCCCAGTTTCCACCCTCTTCCCTTAACCAGTCAGGAGCTAATCACAATGCTATGCATTAGATCTGACTTGGCTGCTCTTAAGCGCCTTCAGCTTCAATCTCATCATTCTTCTTGGGATGCCGTGCACAAAGCTAAAGGCATCCCATTCCTTAACCATTGCTCTTTGCTCTTGTGGCTGCACACAGTGGGTCTACCTTGGACTGGCAGTGTTCACACACACTGCAGCTCTGCTCACTGCTGCTCCCCCGGAGTTGCTAACTGACAGTCCTTCCTGTTCCAGGTTCCCCAGTTGTCACCTCTCACTTCCTGGAAGGTAAATCCCTCCTCCTTCTTCAGAGGTCACCCGCACAGCATGTGGCTTGGGCTCCTAGAATTAGAGATTTGTTAATGTTTTTAACCCACAAGCTTTTGTTTTTTGGAATATGACTGTGCATCCAGGAGGCTGAGGTGAACAGGTGAGTGGCCACATGCTGAAGTAAAACCAAGTCTCTTATTCAGCCTTATGTCTCATCATGCCAGGTGGTTTTTTTCTTCCCTCAGAGTTGATTGCCTCCTGGGGTGGATCCCACACTCCTTCTGTGTGGTTTGGCCTTCGTCTGGGTCCTTCTAAACACCATCCTAATATTTCAAAAAGGCCTATTTATCTCTGAATTCCCAGCACTGTGAATGAAGTCTTTTTCTGCAGACAAGGTCCCTGCTCCCACATGAATCACTCTGTGAAAACGAGCACTGCGAAGGGAAGACACCAGCCTCCCACAAGCGATTTCTGTTTAGATTCAGCCAGGCCCTCCTCTTGGCACTTTCATACCTAACTACAGCTTTATTGAGGACACAGAGGACACCCTTTCTCTCCCTTTATAGTCTCTCATATCATCCAACATAAGACTAGGTGCCTTGTAGACATTTTGTATAATTTCATTGAGTGAATCCTTGAATGGATACATTTCTGTGATAGACACCTGAGCTCTGGCTTACACAGGAGTTTCTTACTCTGCTGCATATTGTGAGGCTCAGGGATTTCATGAGCCTCTTGAAATTATGAGCAAAGTTGCAGTGTATATGAGGATTTTTGAAAGGGAAGTCTATACCTATTTTTCCCTCAAGATTTTCAAACAAATGTAAGCCCTTCTACTCCTTAAAGGTAGATCTCCGGGATCTTGAAGGGGTCCTCTTGCTCACATGAAACTGTGGTATGTGGTATCTCAGCATGTGACTGAGTCTGGAAGAATGTGGAAGTGGGTGTCTAGGTGGGAATAGATAGCTCTCCAGTGTCATTCTATCTTAGAAGAAAGGATCCAGTGTTTTGCCTACTTACTGGTCAGATCCAGCACCCTTCGGTCTTGGTCGATCTTTACTGATATGAATGTTCTTTGTGACTGCTGTCCTTGCTCAATGTGGCAGTCAACCAACTTACACTCATTTTCTGGTCTATCTGCATCCTTGTGATCAGTGTCACCAGGCATTTTTCAAATAATCTGTCTTTGCTCACTGTTTAGAAGACCTATTTTTGGCAATTGATGGAAGGCTCCCTAAACACATGCTGGACTTTTTGTTTCACAATTATACTCAGCGGGGGCATTGAACAAAAAAGGTGAGCCATGTTAATGACATCCTGCATTGAAAACATACTTGAGATTATCCTTTGATGACTTAGAAGCCAAAAATCAGGCTACCCTAAGCCCGTGATGCTTATTTAAGATAGAATATTGTGGAAGTGAAGTATCCAGAGTGGAAATGGGGATAGAGTTTTCAACTGTCAAGCTTTTCACCAAACTGGTGTAATTATAGTACTTTTTACATGGGAACTAGCTTCTCCAACATATGAAGTATCATAACATGGCATAACCCTACCTGTTCAAAGCAGCAGGCAGCCATTTACTTTAAGGGCCACTAAAAACCATCTAAGCACCTCAAGCACTTCAGGAGCTGAAATAATCACAACTTTCTTCTATGACAATACCTATAACTGGCTAGACATTCACAAGACTTGCCATCATTTGTGTATGTCACTTTGTATTTTGTGGGAGGGGTAGAGGAGGAAAAAAAAAGAGAGAGAAAGAGAGGCAGGAACTTGTAATCAAAGCTCTTAGCAGGAGGGAGCCCTTAGATGGAATCTCCCTCCTTTTCTTCCAAAAGGACGCTACAGGGATCATAAATCACTGACCCCAGGGAATCAGCTTGTCCCTTTATGGCTATGAGAGGGACCAAGATGAGCTGGATTCCCAAATGAGTTTTGAGGATTACTGAGCCAGGTGGAAGGTGGCTGCCCAAGGGCAGGAAGAGAAATTGGTTCCTACTATATCATTTTGGAGCTGTCCAGCATGAATCCCCAGACTGACTGATTTAAGCAGGAAGAATTTGAGATAGTAATGGCCAATTGGCTGTTGCTTCTTCCTGATAACAGTCTATGCTCTCAACAGTAGACACTTATCGCAGGTGTGGGGAAAGGGAAAGGTGGGAGCCTTAGACAGGGGCGTGATGATAAAAGAGTGAAGTGGGTGGAACAGGTTTGGGGAAAGCACGTATTGTCTCAATGCCCAAAATGGAGTTGCCTTTTGGCAACTAAATCCTAGAAAAATGATGAGGCCTCCTCTTGTTCAGCAGAGAGACTGCAGCTTTGGGGCAGACAGATACTGCCCTTCAAAGGCAGGAGCTAATTTTCTCTCTGTAAGGAGAAGATTCATGAATACAATGGTATGCACTGTGCAGCCCTCTCGGAGGCTGTCCTGCAAGCATCAGTCAAGCTCAGGACCAGCAGTCCAGTCTTGACCACTGGCAAATATCTATTTTAGATTGACCCCATACTCACTTGCTGGAGACAAGACGTGTTATTCAGTGTGCCCGGGAACTTATTAAACTACTAGATGGCCATTTTTTAAAGTTAGATTTTTTTAAACACATCCTTGACATATGAGCTCTGAAAGGAACCTGGAATGGTGTTCTAACAGGCTGACGCCCCAGCACAGGCCTTAGGGTGGAAGCAACTAAAGAGTCTTTCCCAGCTCTCACGGGGACAGTCGCAGTACTCCCCTCCCCCACCTATTGGCCTCATCCTCTGAGTTTTCCCACATCAGTACGCCTTCCCCAAAGCTGTCAGCTTATACTTTCTAAAACAGCATAGTATTGAAATGTCTAGAAACTTCCAGAGAGTCAGTTTCTGTCATTGATACAGCTCTAATTCTTTAGTATGTAAAATTCCCACCTCTTGTCCAGAATTACCTCTTATCACTTGTTGCTATGCATGCTCAACTCCATTCTGGAGATCCACCCTTTTTCCTGTTTATGCTGTGATCTTCTCTTTCATGCTGCTGCTCATTCTGGTCCCTCTAAACCAGCATCCTATCCCTGGTACCTTTTCTCTGACAGGTGGATTCCCCAGCATGGGATTCCAATGTTACCCCATTTGAAAAAGTTTCTCTGGTCTCCCCACCCTTCCTCAACCCTCCCCATCTATGCAGATTTCATTGATTCTTCTGCCCTTCTCCCAAAGCTTTTTGCATGTACTCTGCTAGAACATTTTCCCTGCACTATACAGATTCTTCTGTAAATTTTTGTTGACATGTCTGTTTTCTCCACTGACCTATTCTCATTCACCGTTTTTTTTTTCCAGGTTCAGCACCTAGCACAATACCTAGCAGAGAGGTGCTCAGTAAATACTCATGGGAAGAGAAAATGAATGGAGGCCTGAACGAATGTAGAAAGTGGGACACAGGCACAGAGGTTTAAAATGTACAGGTAGGAAAGACCCGTAGAAGGTCACACAGTCCCGCGCTGCACCCTCCTCCAACCCACTGCAGGCAATTTGCACCTAAACCGTCCTTTACTTTTCTGTTCCATCAGTCTTGTTGCCCTCAATTGCTTTTGTCTGACGTTAACCCTGCATGACAAGCGGATCAACCCCTAATCTGCCAGAGCCCCAGTTTTTCTGGGATGTTGGAAAGCTCTTGACAGAACTGGAGGAGAAGAAAACTGTCAACTCTCACTTGTCAGTTCTCTGAGCAGCCTGTCCAAAGCTTAATTTGCACCTTGAAATCCCCTGAGGCCATCAGGGGGCAGACTGCTGGTTTAGGCCCCTTAAATAGTTTCTTTTAGGGGATAAGTAGGATAGGAGGGTGGAGGGTAGGGAATATTACCACTTTCTTCCTGCATCTCCAAAAATCAGTGATGGGGTAGGGATGTAGAGAGAGGCTCACAGGCAGGGAAATGGAAAGGGAGGAATGCATAGGCTGGCTTTCAGCTTCACATCAGATGGGAGTACTGATGGTGAAATCGAGTGGGGAAACACTTGAAAAACAGAGATGAGTCTGTGTAAACAGTACCATCTAGAAGGCGGCATAACATCCACACGGGGAGAGGCAGCAAATGCTAAGCTTGACTCTAGTGGTAATAAAGGAGGCAGCAAAAGCAAAGAGATCTCCCCCGTCCGCTGGGTTTCTACTGTTTAATCAAAACTGACTCCAACTACTGCAGCTGCAAAAGAATGTTCCCAACCTTCCATTAATTTCCTTACAATAACTCTCTAATGGGGGAGCTGTTCAGGGGAGGGGGGCAATCAGTCTGGCCTAATGACACACCCGAGACCCAGGGAAAATGCAAACTTGGAGCAATTTCATGGCAGGTGCAACCTTGGAGAGCATTACCATTTTTCTAAGTTAATTTGTTCCCTTGATATGTTTGAAATCCATATTTGTACTTTAAAGGTCTAAAATGCAAGATGATTAAGAAATATAACCAGATTTTGTAAACCTTTCAGTAGAAGTGGGTGATGCATTAGCCATCTCCATCCTTCCTTTCCCTGTGAGCAGGGGATGCTTTACCTGCTTTCATCCTTTGCTGTCATCTGAGAAGACTCTTTGAATCTGTTTTGCTTACTATTTTTAGATTCTCCTCTGGCTGGGGCACTTCGATGCTCTGGGCAGAACCAGTGCAGGAAGTTGTAGCCAGACAGGACAGCTCCCCAGGCCCTCTTGAGGAGGAGGAGCGAGAAATCCCCAGCCCTGGCTGGGTTGCCAAGAGGGTATTCTCTGCCCAGCTTGTCCTCCTAGTCAGTGAAGAAAGGTTTAGGGAAATGGAATCAAAACTGGCACTTGGCGTCCATGCAGTCTTTTAATTTCTCAGTTTCACTATGTCTCCCCTGGCATTGAAACTGGTCAGGCTTTGTAGCTTGAAGCTGGCCTTCAGAGGTGCACTGACGCCCTTCCTAGATGAAAGTGGCAATTCCCTTTCCTCTTAGAACTTGTCCCAGGAAATAAAAGGGAAAACACTCTGCTGCACTGAAATGTGTGCACTCTCTCACTTCTGCAAACACCCACTTGGAATAACATGATATATGCAGATGTCTGATCCCTAGTTTGTCATTTTTCCAGAAGCAAAGTAGACTGGCTCTGTGTAAGGAACATGAAGGTCATTCCCTTCTTTCCCCTCTGCCTTAGTCTGCAAAACTCCACTCTGGAAGAACCCTTTCTAGACTTCTGCAGATTCCTTTTCCCTCTCTTCCAGTTACTTCTCCCATTGCAAGAGCAGAAGGGCATTAGGGGCCTTGACTATCTCCCATTGTCAGTGTTAGGCAGAAAGACAGACATGAGAGATGGGGAGGGAGAATAAAGTGAGTAAAACCCACCTCAGGGGACTCAAAGAGTTAACCAGGTAACATCAGAGACCCAGAAAGGACTCACAGAGTTAATGAGTTAATTCGTTGGAAGTTTCAAAGGCCAGGAGTGACTTGGAATGTCTGGATATTCCCCAGGTAAAGAAAAGTATCAGAGCACAGTCCATGTCTTCATTGTACCAATTAGATCATGCCATTGTAAAATCTACTTGGCCAGCGAAAAGGCCCAGCTTAGTCTTTGACTTAATCTATATGCTGTTCTTCCTCTTCTTCCAACCCCTTAATCAAGTGACTTTGATACCAGGACAGGAGATAGAGCTCCGAAGTATAAATAAACCTATGTGGATAAAGAATGCTGAGATCCAGACAAACATAGTCACCTAAATAAACCTATTCTTAAGATAAAACTTCAAAGGAATTATAAATCACCTGTATACATTATGCCTTATGCTGACCTTCACCCCGAAACACCCTATAAAACCCCAGACCCTTAACCCTTCAGTGCACCTCCTCTCTGAGGTTGCCTGTGCTCCCCTTTCATCAGGCATGTCACTCTCTGTGTTCTACTCCAGATAAGCAGAGAGGGGCTGCTGAGAGCTCTGATTTGGGCTTGCAAGTTCCCATCACCTGGGTGACCCAGAAAATATTACAGCTGTACCATCATGTAGTCTGCCTGAAAATCTTTCTTTGCCTTTGGGAAGTTCTCAGAACATAATCTCACTTCATCCAGTGCTCTGTGGCTCCCTCAAATCCTGGGGTAGTAGGAGCTTAGTTCCCACACCATGCAGATTCAAGCAGACACTGGATGCCAGGTGACCCTGGCTTTAGGAGTTGGCAAGGGATTTGTCCAATGCCGAGCAGGAGTTCAGTGAGCTTCCCTTTCTCACCTTTGTCTACCTTGACTCTGGCCTGCTCCTCCCTTGGAGTGTATTCAAATAAAACTTTCCCTCTGCTTTGTTACTGTGTCTCTGCCTTTCAATTCTTTGTTGCAGCGGGAACAAGAACCGAGGAGAATGAACTCAATCCATAACATTAGGGTTCCTCAAATAGCCAGAGCCTCTCATGTTCTTCCAGCCTTTAGGAATAAGGTGACATTATGTTACTTTTAAAATTAAGATTTTATGGATTAATATAAAAACTCATCTGGAAATACATTTGCCATCACACTGGAGGATTTGGAGATACTGAATGCAAGGATTCAGCTCCAAGACTCATGCTGATACTTAAGAGTTTAAAGGTTTCATTTTAACCCTGTGCTACCTACGATTCTGGGATGAGCTGCTTCTGGAGAGAAGCACAGATCTGTTAGTGCTAGAAGTTGGAAGGTAGTTTCTTCTGAACATTCATTAATCAGCTCTTTGGGGTTGTAATGTCTTGGTCAGAAAGAGGGAATTAACATTTGTCATGTACTTAGGAAATACTAGTTTTACTATCTTGCATTGGTATTGTCTCTGCACAATGAAAATTCTCATGTAGAAATCATAAGAATGTTCCAAGCAAACCTCTGACTCCAAGGAATGTAGTTGAACATAGTCCCAACTGCTGGACCCTAAGCTCCTTGGCTGCATTCAAGCTGAGGCCATATGTCCCACAGGTGGCTCCCAATCAGAGACTGACAGGGACACTAAAGCAGGCTGAGCCCTGTTTGGTGCTGGGCTCTTCTATTTTGGCTTGCTCACTCCCCGAGGGCCCTAAACCCAAAAGATTACCTTACAAATGCTGAGAAGAGGCTACGATCTTCTGCTTTGGTGAATGGGTGAACAGTAGATTCATACAAACCTTCCTTCCTGAGACTGCATAGTGGTCTAGGACACTTCTTTCCTCTCTGCTTCCTGTGGAAGGCTCAGATTTGCTTTTTGGTCCGATGGCTCCCCCAGCTTCCCCAGATCTCTTCCTATTTACTCACTAACAGAACGTCTTCACCGTGTATAATTTTCCTTTGGTGTCTGCTTCTCAGAGGACCTGGATGAACACATATAGTAACAGGCATTTGAGAGATGAGAATTCACCTGGTGAAAGTTCTATTGGCCTCCAAGAGTTCAAATCATATTATTCATTTTACATTTAAAGATAAGACCTGAAATATAAAACAGAGCCTAAAGAACCTGTTGAACTCTTAGATTTTTTTCTTGGTTTTGGAACCTTCTATCTGTGTACAGAATTCACTTTATCCCAGAAATGTGTTGTCTTTCAATTCCTTACCATGTGATCTGTGCACAGTACTCTAGGTAACAGGAGTTGACATTTATTGTTAAACCTGCCTCTTGAATCACTCTGCGGGAGACAGTAAATGTCTCAGATGTGATTCCATATAGACACTTAAAATGGCAATGTTATCTATATGTGCAATTATGATTCTCTTATTCCTTCCCAAAGATTGCCTTACAAGGCCTGGGAAGAAGTTACAATCTTCTGCTTTGGTGAGGTAGGGTGAACAGTAAATTCGTACAAACACTGTGGGGTCATGAAAACATTATCCTTGTTTAGCTTCTGGGACCAACTGTATTTATCAGAACACTTCCCTAAATCAAAAGTTGAAAGTATTTATCAGGAACACTCCCCTAAATCAAAAGTTGTAATAGCTTGGACATATTCCAGGCATTGTAGTAAGTAGGTCTTCCATCTGGTACTCTTGGGTATGCATAAGTTTTAATACTATTATTTAATCTTTTGCATACCACACACAATCCCATTTGGGTTCAAATCCCATAAAAGAAGCTCTTAGATTACTACTTGCTCCTCTGTATATTAAAAAAAAAACATTCTGCCTTTTGTTATCACATGCATGAAACAAGAGACATGTAGATGGAGTTGTGGGACCCAATCTCTTTTTCTCATATTCCTTTACTTGAAAAACAAATTCAGATTTTGGTGGGGTAGGGAGGATTTTATTTTGTAGCAGAAGCCAATATTTGACCAGAATATTCAATTGGAGAAATTTTATCCACTTATGATTTCTTCCATTCTTTTGGCAGACTACTTCTCACATAGTTTACTTCTATCTAAGATGAAAGGATTTAAAAAACAGCTTTCTTCTTATGAAAGAAGTATTGCATGTTTGATTTCTGGGTTCTAAAATATTAGCAGAAAAACACTTTGTTGACTCACTCTGAATGAAAGCATAGTAACTGCTGTTCTCTAAATTTATCTAGAGGGCAGGTTTGAGATACAATGCACTGATTTGTTCTGTCTTTCACAAATACTTGTTTAAATTTGATTCAACAAGTGTTTAATAAGAACCTATCATATGCCAAGTGCTGGGGATACCAGAATAAACAAAATCAACAAATTTTCTACCTTCATTCAGTTTATTCCTAGTAGGGGACACAATGAACAAACAAATAAATATGTAATCAACAAAAACCAACAATATTTCTAATGGATTATCTGTGGGGATATTAGAAAAAGAGAGTTAAGAATGAGTGCAGGGAATTTAGCTTAAGCAACTGGGCTGATCTACAGAAAAGGAAAACAGAGGAAAAAGCAGGTTTGGTGGCAGGCTGACTTGAGAGGTGTATGAAGAACTCTGTTTTGGAAATGTTAAGTTGAGGCACCTATGAGATACTCTGGTAGAAATTTCATGGAGGATGTTGAATGTGTAAATCTGGGGCTTGGTGCATGGTTTGAAACTGATAATATGTATTTAGGATGATACTTAAGGCTTTGGAGTAGGTGAGAATGTCAGAAGTGTGTTGATAGATATGATAAGCATTCCAAAAGCTAAATTCTGGGGCCCTTCAACATTCAAGAATCAGACAGAAGAAACCTTTCCATCAGAAGAGGCACTTAGCATATTCCAGGAACTAAACTATGTGGAGGGGATACAGCAAAGAAAAGACATTAATTTTAAGTTATTTGGGGATGGTTGGGAAATTTTCTTATAAATAAAGAGAAAGGTAAGCATATTACGTCCTATCTCTACTGGAAAGGATGTTTATAAATCGAAATCCTAATTTTTAAAGTCCCATTAAATCTTGCTGTTAGCCCATTAGTTTTGGGATATTAGGCTGACATGTTTAGTCATGTGACTAAAGTCTCAAACATATTCCTTTATCCAAGCAGAAAAGTAAACCCTTAGCCTGTCCTTAGGAACTCTGAGTAAACGTGGTGGATTGATGACACATTTATCTCTTCTTACCTGAGCTTCCTGAAGAAAAGAACAAAGTAATGGAGGCAAGTGGACAGAACGTAAGTTCCACTTGTGTTCACTTATGTTTCCCTAGAATCTGGCACGTAGTAGACAAATGATCTTTGAATTCATGGAAAGGTGAAAAAAAAATTAGGTAAACGCTTTTGCAAGATGAAGGACTGGTGAAGGTGTGATAACTGGACGTGGCAGAGAGGAGGTGTTTACAAGCTATGAACCTGAGGTGGGGAAATCCTGATATGAGGAAAGACCGTGCACTGTCTTTAGGTCTTGCAGCCTCTTTCAGGCTGGAGTGTGTAATCCTGTTGGAGTCGTTAATCTTGTTGCAATTCACTCTTATCCAAGTCTGTATGCTCCCTAGATCCAGAAACAGGCATGCTATGTCCTGGTGGATCTATCTGCTCTGTAAAGGCTGATGAAATGAACCATTTTCTTCCTGAAAAGACCATAGCATAATGCTTAAGAGCATGACCTCAGTAATACAGAACTGGATTCAAATTCCTGTCAGCCTCAAGTGACTTTGTGTAACCACTTATCCTCTATGGGAATCAAATATTTCTTCATCAGTTAAATGAAGTAAGCGGTATGTCTGGGGTTGTGTGCTGGTTAATGAAGTGATGATACCTGTAAAGTGTTTTACACAGTGTGGTGCATTTAACACACGGGTCTGCATGAAACTGAGAAAAGGGGGCCACCAAAGGACCAAAATTTGTCATCATTCATCTAACACATCTGGAGGACAAAGACGTTGAATATGAAGGAAATGAACATTCAAGTCCCTGGAGAGTTGAATTCATGTGGGACAGATATATTTTCTGTGGCCTCTAGGAGCTATCCTTCAAGACTCCCCATTTCCCACTCTATAGACTCATCATAACAATACTGGTTAAGTAATTAGCTTCCAGGTTGTCTGGTGCCTGGAAGAAGGAGCTCTATTATGTATTGGATGCCAGTATTCTGGTTACTTAGCACAGAGTTTTTCTGTTCTAAATGCATGAATTACAAATTGATTTACACATTAGTTTCTTGTGAGTTTAGTTTACATGAGTCACCACCCAATCTTGATCCTGTGTCTGGTGGTGAATTCAACAAGTGAGACCTCTTGCATAGCATCATAATTTATTCTGCAATGTTGCCATTTCATCCCTCTCCTTTCCATTTCCAGGGTTGATCTCCTGTGTCCACATGACACTGGTTTCTTTCTATAGATTCTCCTACCATTACCCTGCCCCATTCTGTGGCCAGTCAGACCTTCTCTCATTTCTGCAGCCCTTGTTCTGTACCATGTCCTCTATTAATACAGGGGCAGTAGATATTTTCAGGGCTTCTTTGCTTGTGAGGGAATCAGTGATCCAAAAAGACACATTGAGCCCAAATATGTCTCATTTCTGTTTTTTTTTTTCAGAATACAAATATATTTGGCTGGGGCTTCCATATTGCTGTAATGTGCTGATTTCTTCTGGAATTGAGGTGGTTTTCCTCATGCTGGGAAGGGAGTGAAGTTTCTGCCTCTGGTTAGCTGAGGAGTGTCTCTCTGAGACTCAGAGCCTGTTTGTTAGTGCTAGCAAAATTTTCCAAAAGTTTGATTTATTTTCCTTCTGCCAGAGGGTGAGAGATCAACTATCTAAGGAATAAGAAACCCCCCAGGTTCTCTGAGATGTTGGCTAGCCAGTTATTTCAGGCCAGTTATATTAGAACTAATTGCAGACACTGGCATTTTTAAAAAATATGTATTTTTCAGGGTGGGTCAACTTCTTCTATGATCACTTTCTCCCCTACCACATCCAGCCTTCCACTAACTTGAATCTCAGTGTTCTCTTTGAGTTGTTTTCTGGCCAGTCATCAGGTAGGTGATAATATTTTATCTCCTTCCAGTTTTTTCCATTGTCCTGCAGCTTTTATGATATTATTTACTTGCAATAAAATTTAGCCATTTAGGTGCACAGTTTGGTGAATTTTTGTAATCATGTACAATTGTGAAAACCATCACCACAATCTAAGCAGAACAGTTTCTTTACCCTTTACTGTTTCTTCTGCTTTTTAAAGGTGGCTGAATGTCCTTGGAAATGCCATTTACCTCATATCTTTATAGGTATACATTTTAGGGGAAGTTTTATTTAAAAGCTTTAATTTGGGTAAAATGTTCAAAGTTCTGACTTCTGGAGACTTCCAAGTCTGAAATTCCAGTTGTATCTCTCAGCTTTTTCTCTCAGTTAAAGGCTACACTTGTCACCTACATCTGCTGCTGATGCCAAGTATTTGTACAGATGGCAGTTGTCTTGGGCAATGACTAACTCACTGGCCTCATCCCTTCTCCATTCCTGCCAGCTGCCATTTTAACAGTTTTCAATCAGCTTCATGATTCATTTATTAATGTGTAGTCTCTCCCTACCCAGTGAATTGGAAGAAGTGTCACAGATCTTAGCAGGTTTGGAAAACTGTGCTGTCCAAAGGTCCCACACTCTTTCTGTTTTTCACTGGGTCTCTCATTTCACTCAGCATTCCAGCACTTCCTCATTGAGTAAATGGAAATATTTGTTTTTTTCCATGCTTCTTTTATTGCATACCAACATCTGTCAATTATGATCATGTGACCTTAGTAATTATGCCTCATTCGATCTCTATTTCCATTCATTCATTCATTCATTCATTCATTCATCCATTCATCAGAATATACTCAATATGTGTGAATATGTAGCTTACATATTGTGGACATCAGACCGTATTGCACAGTACCATCTAATCTGATCCTTAAGATGCACTGACTTACATTTGGGGAAACCAGTTGGCTCAGGGAAACTGATGATCTGTAAATGATGGTGCCATAACTCAAAATCTGATCCTCTCTGACTGTAAAGTCATACTCCTTCCCAAATTCTAAGTTGTTTATGTTGTGTGTGTTTGTGATCTGCAATGGAGATACTCAGTAGAGAGTTGACTCTATGAGTCTTAAGTTCAATTGAAAGGTCAGGAACAAAAATAGAAATTTAGAAGTCATGCACATATGGATGGTCTTGGAAGCTATACACATAGATGGGATTGCCAGTAGAATGGGGGAGATGAGATCAGAGAGGTGATCCAAGTAGAATCACAGCCCAGATGTTCTCTGGTTCTAACATTCCCTTGTTCCTCTGGATTTCACATGTTTATAGAATTGTATGTCTCTGTCAGCTGTTCTTCATCTTGTTACAGAAAAACCGAACCTAGCATCATTCCCTACTGTCTTTTTGTTGGTCTATGGGACACTTGTCTTAAAAGATCAGGGCTCTGCATCCATTAACTCAAGGAAAAGGGGAGGATGCCCTCTTGGGTGCCCATGCTCTGTATTCCCTGACTGTGCCTAGGTCTTGAGTCTGACTTACTAACCTTACAGCCCTCCACTCACCCACTAGGGGGTCTGTTGTCTGCATCATTCCTCACCCCAACATCCTTCTCCATTGCTCAAGGACCACTGACCAAGCGAAGCATTCCTCTTCTCCCTCATTAACCTGGAATTATCTCGAGGTCTGATTATTCTGGGAAACCAAAGTGTGGGAAATCCTAAAACATAGATGTGAAAGAGCCACAGCTTTTAGAGCCCAGCTTATTTGTAATCTAGCCAGAGTCTTGCTTGTCTGCTCTTCCTTATGCAGCACTTCCCCAAAACTTGCTCTTTCCTTCTCCACACTGTTTGCCAAGCCCCACCTCAATTCCATTTTAGAATTTTGGGGATTCTCCCTTCAGCTTCCTCCTGTGGAAGGCCTAGATTTATTCTGTATTGGTTTTGGGTTAACGAGAAGCTTCTGGTTGAGGACTATTTTCACTTCTGTGGCCCACTAATTAGGCCATTTATCCCACCCATATGCATCACATATTTCAGAGATGGTTGAATGTTTTTATTACCCCAAGGAGAGCCAGGTTCGGATAGATCCCCAATTCCGGGACTGTGCCACGTGCATAATTAATGTTCATCCAGGGAGGAAACTCAATAAAATAGAGAATAGGAGATAGGTATGTGTTTCTTTAAAAAGACTTGAGTTAGATATTTAGGGGAACTTTTTGACCCTGAGGAGGAGAAAAACCTTTTAACACACGGGGATGTGGTAGTCCTTGTTGATATTTGTATCTTTTAAAGAAAACAAATCACTTTCCAAAGATGGTTTAAATGCCATCCTGCCTGTAGAAAGGACAATGGGTAAAATGACTTCGCAAGGTCTTTCTTAACCCAAGGATATTTATAACCGCTCATCCACAAAATGTGCTCCCCGAGTAAAAATCAGCTAGTTGCACTTTTCCAAGTAAGAACTTGAAGACACTGTCTCTGTGTAAGGGCCCAGGTTTCACTGACATATCGTTGTTCTTCCTTATGAACCACAGCACCTTCTATCAGATGCGAGAATCTTCTCTCCCCAATACAAGCCAATG
This sequence comes from Smutsia gigantea, assembly GCA_032199065.1. NCBI lineage: Eukaryota > Metazoa > Chordata > Mammalia > Pholidota > Manidae > Smutsia > Smutsia gigantea. The sequence goes on along the minus strand of JAVSCE010017794.1, from coordinate 55,295 downwards.
TCCATTTCTCTCAAACATCTGAGTGATTCCCAGGCAACTCTGAGTCAAGAGGTTCAGTGTGAGTCATCTGCCTGGGTGTCGCTCTACCATGAGCATCTGGGAGGAATAGCTAAGACTTTGTTCATCTGGCTCAGAAAGAGGAAGTATGTACTGGTGGTTTGGAGGACTGTACATTAGGGATGGGGGGAACTGAGTGTGGGTGCTCAGCCCCAGACTAGCTTCGACTAAAGTTGCTGTGCATCCTTAGACCTCATGGCAGATGGTGGAGTTCCCCTGGGTCTACCACTTACTAGCTGAATGACCTTGCTGGAGCTACTGAGACCCTTTAAACGCAGTTAACAGTTTTGCCTCCTGTAAAAATCTGGTAACTGTGCCTGCTTCATAGAAGCTTGGTGAGGATTAAAGGGGATAATCGATGTATATTTTGTAGAAGTCACTTGGTACCATAGAAGGTATTCACTACCTGTTAGGCATTGTCATTAGTTTTCTTATTTGTAGAATGAGGAAATTGGGCAAAGATAGAAATCTTTGCCAGCTTTGAGAGTCTGTGAGTCAAATGTTATTTTTTTCTATAGTGACATCGTTTCACTTCATTCTCCATCTTCTTCTGAGGGTCCCACAATTTCCCTCAACCACAAACCCAGGTGTTCTGTGGCCTGCTGTGCAGGCTTCTCTCTTTTGCAGAGCATGGGGCTCCCCCCACGCCATTCAGTTCTCCGCATGGTGGTCCCATGTTTGATGAAGGATCCTGTCAGCTCAATGAGCATGATCCTTCCCCTCCCTGGCCATTAATGCCGTCAAGCGCTGAGCAATGGTGTTGCCAAGCCTTCCTCTCCAGTGAGCAGTCTCTGAGACTGCCTGACATTCATAAGTTCCGGAGCTGTTTTTCCCTCTGAAACAAAGTCATCTCCAAACTTTTACATTATAGATCATCCTGGAGCTTTATTTTCACCATCACTGAGCTGGAAAGGCAACTAAGATATCCCATATTTCCCTCCTCCTCAAAATCAAGCAACTCAAATAAAACCCCTTTGGATTCTCATCTTTTCCATTTGCTCTCCTAATGCTCACATGAAAACGAGACTTTGCCTTTTGATTTTCACTCCTTTGTCAATTTTCCAGTGGCTGCCGACCCAAGAGCAGCGGGGACAAGCTTCAGCAACTCCTCACGGGCGAGACTGTGACCGTGGCAGCTCTGTCATCAGGCAGACGGGCAGCCTGGGTGTTATCTCAGTGCCAGCTTTCTGATGCCCAGGACTACTTTGACTAAATAGCTTTTACAGTGGTGAAATCTGTGAGGCAGTCTGGGAGCTAACCTAATTCTGAACAGCATGCGTGGGCATAGTGTGTACGTGTACGTGGTGGGTGAGGACTTCAGAAGCCGGTTTGAATTTTCAATTCCTCCTGGGCTTCCCTGTGGTTTCAGGATAATTTAACCATCCAGTCACTGAAGAATGTAATCAGATGCCCTGATTTATGGAAAGGTGCTAATAATTGATCATGTTAACCCTATCAAGGGCATTTGGCATTTGAATGAGGACCACATGAACAGTGGGTTTAATCGCCAATATGCTTCGCTAATCATGTAATTTCGGGCAGTCTACTTGCTGATGGAGGGAAGTGTATTTGCCCTGGTGAGTGTCCCTGGTGTTCCTCGAATCTCAAATCACACATGTAATATAACCATGTGAAATTCTAGTTATATTTCAACCTGACTTTATACACACAGACACACAAACCCCCACCAGCCTAGGGTGGGGCTCTCTCCCCAGCCTGCCTCATGTGCCTGGAATGATACCACAGTCTCCCAGACTGGCAGGAGCTTGTTTTATTACTGAATGATTATTGAGCTTTGTTCCTCCTTCTCTTTGAACTTTTGAAATATTGGTTTTTATCCTACCTGGCTCTTCACTGAAGGAATGGAGCAATTTATTTGGCAAATGCAGTTTATTGTTTTGAAATTAAAGTGACTGTCCTGTTGTCTTCTTCCCTCTGAACCACCTATTTGCATATGTTCACCCTGTATTTCTGTTTCTTACTCTACTTTCTTGTCTCTTTCATTGTACTTTTTCCTCTCTCTCTCACACACCTGCACACACAGCCACTTTCCTGGTTGGATCTCTTTGGTTTTCATATAAATAATTCCTTCCACCATGTTCTAGAAGCTCTGATGCTTAAATGGTTTCACTGATGAAACATTTGGTAACTATGGCTTCATCAGAGGCAATAGTTGTACCCAGTTAGAAACAGTGTTTCTGGATCCTGAGGCTCTTCCTGTATCCTTTCTTTTGCTCAGACATGTGAATTCCTTGGTGCTTGGCACAAAGTTGGCAGTTTATTAACTCCTACCTTGGGACATATTCTAATGGAGAGTAACTACTTGTCTGCTTTAGGCAGCAAACGTTGGCTAACCTTATTAAATTAATTAGCTTGGCAACACTAAAAAGTTTGCAGTGGTTCAGATTTTGTGGGGCCTAAACCTAATACAAGAAAATGAATTTAAAATTACAGATAAAAAATTACATGCAGGACCTTAAAAGGGACTCATGCTCGGGTAGGACCTGGGAACTTAAGCTCCACTAATTTCATGATATATTTATGTCTCTAAAATGGGGTCCCATGGCAAAACCCTGAAATATTTTGCTCCTCTAAAAGTCACGTTTGCTATCGCTAAGCTGCCCTTGCTCATCTACCTGTCAGGTACCAACAAAGAGATAAGAGAATTGCAATTTGGCTTTGAGCCTATTGTTTAGGCCTCCCATGGCTGCCATCCTGTCACATTTGCTCCTGACTCATAGTTTGGGTTTTAGCTTATGGCCCCACAGGTCGTGGCCTTCTCTTCTATGTTTCCTTGGATCTTATCACTTCCAACCCTCCTTTTTCTAGACTGGATTAAATTGCCCTACATTTCTGACTCAGGTAGAAATTCTCTGTTGTACTCTCAGCCCCAAGTAACACAAATTCCATTGCCTGGAGGCAGTACCTAGATAGCTAGATCTTGTTGTCTGGTTAGAAACGGGGGAGAGGCTTCAGTTACTTAGTTTCAATTCCATCCATAACGAGTCCAGGCCAAGCCCTTGACTTGGCTGCATCAGTCACGATAGTCACATGCCAGCTTCTTCCACCAGAGTAGAGAAAAATATCATCTTTTCTCCTTTAACAAATATTACAGTCTTATCTTATACAAAGGCAAAACGTCTCCTGTTGTATCATGCAATCTCTTAAGGCCACCCGGTGGGCTCTGGGAGCACGGGTAAGGGAACTGGACACACCCTAAGGAATATGGAAGGTTTCCAGTAGGAGGTCACCAGTGAGCATGAATGCCAAGCCAACCAGCATGAGCTTCATCTTAAGGAAAATGGAATCCACTGACCAGTGTGGTGCCTTCACCATCTTTTCCTTTCAGAACTCTCCGGCTAGCAGCTCATGGACTATGGGCTGGAGGAAACCACCCAAGAGGCAGGAAAAGTAGCTTGCCAACCATTGCAATCCATGTGGGAGACTAGGACGGTATTAGCGGGAGGGAGAAGAGGCAAAGGAGGTAAGAGGTGAAGGACTCAATAGTTAGGAAACCGAGTAAGTAGAACTGAGGGATTCAGAGCTTAAAATTCTAAGTCACAGTCAGTCACTGGCAAGACCACGCAGGAGCCACTTGCCCATCTTGCTCCACGTCTTCCCTTTTCTACCTAGGACAGAGAGAAGATGGGGGAGTGTTGGCATGTTTTACTTTTTATAAGACAAACTGTGTCCACTTGGTAAGTAGTGTACCCAACATAGCACCTGGCAGGTCAGAGGTGAGCGAAGTAAACTCCATCCAGCGGAACCCAAATCCTAATCAGTTACAGACCCAGTTCAGCTGCCATGCCTAGGGGTGCTCCCCACCTCTCTCCCTTGCCCAGCTGTTCTGTCTGGACTTGCTAGCTCTCTCAGGCTGCTGATTTAAGAGGGAGGTTTTGCCTTTCGTGGGTGTTTATGATGGGTGAGAGAGACATGGGCTCTGGAGGCTGAGATGCCCTGTAATTCACAAAGCTCACAGCTTCCACTGGGTGAAGCTCAGATATATAAAGCTTGGTGTGGAACCCAGGGCCTTCTGGATTCTAATCAGACAGGCCTGATTCCTCTCCTTCCAGTGGCTTTTATGACCCATCCTTGCCTGAGATGACAAAGTTCCTCATTGCCCACCAAAAAGTAAAAATCTGAAAGAGGCAATTCAATTTCACAGGTCATAAAGTTATATGTCCACTTCTTGCATGTCTTCTTCTTGTTTATTATGGCAGAAAACTTCAGAGTTCACCATCTATATTTTGTCAGTGGATAGAAATTGTCTCACCCTACATGTTTCTCGTGCCTCCTGCCACCCTCTCTCCTTACCCTGGCCTTGCATACATCTCATTCTACTCTTTTCCTAAGAGATCCCTTAAATCAAGCCTCACCACCTCCTGGCCATCTGCCTGTTGCTGAGACACGAGATGCATTTCCTTGGGGTGATGGGATTTGTGGTGGAAAGAAGGGCAGAGGAAACGAACAAAAAGAAGGGCAGAGGCTCCCTTTTCTGAACAGCACATAGAGTAACTAACTATATAGTTTCTCTTTTCCCCTTGGCCTCCAAAGTTTTACAGACAGAGATGCAGTGTCCTCATCCTAAGCAAGGTAAAAATCCAGTTCCACAAGTTTTTTGTTCCATTATTCCCATTAAACTTGGAGAAGGCATGTTTAATGGCAGGAGCCTTGCATACAGCCCCCTGAGAGAACAGCCTTCTGTCTCAAGTGGCTTCTTGCTCCCATAGCTATGGCTGATTGGACCAGGAATAAACTTTTGACTAGAAAGTAGCCAGCCAACAAATGACCTGGCCTAGAACTCACTAAACCTGGGCCGATAAGATTCTCTCCTTTAAGAATTTTTTTTCCCCATCATTGTATTATGAAAATTTTCAAACATGTAGAAAAATTGAAGGATTTATCCATTAGATATAAACCTACCACTAGATCATATAATAAACATTTTACTTTGTTTTCTCACATATCTATTCATCTATCCATTCTTCTATCAATCCATGAACCCACGAATACATCTTCTTTTGTGTGCATGTCAAAGTAAATTGCACACATCACTATAGTCAGGTATGGGTGTATAGAGACTTGCCAATTGGTGGAGAGATTTGGTGTTAGAAGGTGTAGGCTAGGGGATGGAGGTGACTGGGTCTGAGTCATGGGCATCTGATAAGTGGTAGCTCCAAATTATAGAAGGATGGAAATGGAGCAGAACTGGAGAGAAATTTCAGAGCCTTGTGACCTCTGTGTGGCACAGAGGTGCAGACAGAAATTGCTTCAGTTTAGAAGCTCTTCCAGTACCCAGTTGTAATTCCCATGGGTCCCAGATGTACTTATTTTTTAAACTGTTGTCTTTTGGATACAATGGGATTTCTGGGTCCTTCCTAAACCTCATTTTACTTGAGTTTTGTACACCGTTTATTTCAGCTCATAGACATTGGGCTCCAAGCATGGTCCAGCGACTGTTAGGCCCTCTGAGGACACATGCCTGGAATGCCCCAACCCCATGACCCTGTGCCACACAATCACCACCGGTTCTTCCTTTAATGGCCCATCTCTGTGAAACCTTCCCTGACTGGCCAAGGCAGGAGGAATCAATCTCTTATTTGTGCTCCTGGAGACCTTGCTGTATACCCATACTGTACTGATCTCAGCTTTGTGCCATAGTTAACATTTTATGTGTCTGCATTCTCTGTAGACTATGAGTGGCAATGTAGTTGAGCTAGTCATTTTTGTATCAGCATTTAGTATTTTGTATCACTAACAGATTACTTGGTGCACAGTAAGCCTGCAATACTCTTAGCAAGGTTGACTTTCTTCCATTGCTATGAACTGAAAAACCTTCTGGACCTTTTATGCTAGAGGATTACAGTGGCCGTGGAAGTACAGTGCTAAGATTTTCCTTCAAGAGAGAGAAGCTCCCACATGGAGCACAGTGACAGTCACTAGCTGCAGTGTTTGGGATCTGTTGTAGTATTTAAGCAGAGGACATGTCCTCCCCCAGAGGTTCCAGCCAATGACTGAGCACAGAGGTATGGGTGGGGGTGGAAAAACAGGATCTAGCTATTTACACCCAACATCGAGTTGGCCAGAACTTTCTCAGACCTGCACTGAAGTCTGAGGCTCTTCCTACCTAATTCTCCTTCATTCTCACTCTCCTTTCAGGAGTGATGGACCTGCTTACTCCTGCCTCCCCTTCATTATCTTTCATAGGCATAAATCTCTTGCATTTCTAATTCTGTCTTGGTGTCTTCTTCTCTGAGAACCCAAGCAGACATAGTTATTACTGGACATGGGCCAAAAAACTCAGGTGGTCGGATGGGGTTTGGGAACTGGATCCCTGACACCATCTGATTGTCCTGAAGAACCTCAGCCAGTGCTATGTGGTTCATGGACTTCTCGCAACAAAATGGCAGTCCAGTTGGTAAAACTATCACTAGTTGTGGCTTTGGAAAATGTCCCAGTGTGAGCAATGTCCTTCCTGGTGGGATGATTCAGGCATTGAAAAGATAGAGGGGAACCCTGTGCACAAGAAAATGGAGTTGGCCGGCTATTACTAAGTTGCCTTGAGCCCCCTACAGAGGGACAATGAGAAACTGAGGGTAGTTAACAAACAGCTAAAATTTAACTGTGTTGGCCAGAGAGTTTTTCTGGTAGCTTGAAAATGTCATTATCTCTTGCAGTAGATGATTAGACTGAGCTGAGGAGCAAATGCAGGCTCTGGCTCCATGATGAGCAGAACAGAAATGGCTGAGTTGCTGTAAAAAACGGTGCAGGAATGATTTAGAAAACACAAGTTCAGCTCAGGCTGCTGGAATGGATGCATCATCAGAGTCTGGAACACCCACCAGAAAATTATGTTCGGTGGGAGAGCCCGGTGGACACTCTATTCATGAAGGCCGTCAGGACTGTGCTTATTAGGGGGCATAGCATCACTAACAGGTTCGGTGGTAGCTCTCCTCTGTAGGTCAGGGCTGACAATAGGAGAGGCTGTCACAAAACTTGACTTATTAATGAATTGTAGCAGTTGTTAACCTTCAGAAGCTGATAAGATTGATGGGCAGCCCAGGGGGATTGACCCACAGGGAGTTAAGGGGATGTTTACTATGTCCAGAATCTTTGCTTTTATAAGAAAGAGTTTTATTTTGCAACCCTGCAAATTATGGATTTTTTCTTTTTTTACGTTTTGTATATCCTCTAAATTCTCTTTGCACCCAAGCCAGCTCTTGCCTCTATTCATACCTCTCTTGTAGAGTCTTACTAAATACAGTCAACAGAAGCTAGCTCATATTTCCACATTTTGCCTCACAATGACTCAACTCAACCAGTTCATTAGGTACATTTTCTATCTTCCGGATGATCACAGGAGACAGTTTTACCAAATGTTTCACCACCACATAGCAGAGGTCCCCATTTCTTCAGCTTCATTTAATAGTGTCTTTGATCCAGGTCCATATGTTTTAGGTTTTTGCTAACATAAGCAAGCATTTATAGATACAAATTTCTCTATCAGTCAGCTTTGGCTGCATAATAAACCACTTCTAAATTTAGTGGCCTATAATAATAACCATTTATTATTTTGTTCATAAATCTGTAGGTCAGCCTGACTGCTCTACTTCTAACTATATACCTGCAGGTGGGCTGTGATGGCTCTGCTTCAAGATGTAAGCCTATGTATGAGTCAGCCTCTGTTCCACTCGGCAGCCTTCTGCTGGAGCCTGTGAGCCACCCAAGGTGAATTCTTGTGGCAGTGGCAAGACATAAGGGAAGAAGCCTCATGCACAGACACAGCTTAAGCCTTTTCTCATGTCACACTTGCTGGCCTTTCACTGAACAGATCACATCACATGGCCAAGCCCAACAAACAATGAAGTGGGGAATGTTTTCTTCCCAGGGTGAAAAGGAGTAGAGTGATTATTTTCAGAAAACTCACATGACCTATCAATCATTGGTATGCTAATTTGGTTCGGTTTTATTAAACATTTAAGCAGAGTAATTGGATGTATATGTGAGTTTGGATTTCAAGACAGGGATCTAGGTTAGAGGTAAACATTTTTGAGTTAATGGCATATAGATGTATATAAAGCCACAACCCAGGATTGTGTGATGATAAAGAATAGAAGAGGCTGATTGCTCAGCCCTGAGACACTTTGTCTTTCAGAGTGTGATAAAAAGAGGAACCAGCAAAGGACATAGGGAGAAAGTTATCTTTGAAGTTATGGGCAAACAGGAGAGTGTGGGGTCTGGGAATATATATGGAATTTAAGAAATTAGGAAAAAGGGCAACACTATTATCAAAGAGACAAGAAATAACAAGTATTGGTGAGAATGTAGAGAAAAGTAAACTCTTATGCACTGTTGGTGGGGATGTAAATTGGTACAGCAACAATGGAAAACAGTATGGAGCTTCTTCAAAAAATTAAAAATAGAACTACCACATGATCCAGCAGTTCTACTTCTGGGTATCCATCCAAAGAAAATGAAAACACCAAATTGAAAAGATATATACACAGCTACGTTTATTGCAGCATTATTTACAATAGCCAAGTTATGGAAGCAATCCCAGTGTCCGTCAGCAGATGAATGATTAGAAAAGATGAGGTACACATATATAATAGAATATTAGTCAGCCATAAAAAGAAAGAAATCTTGCCATTTGTGACAATATGGATCGACCTGGAGGGTATTATGCTAAATGAAATAAGTCAGACAGAGAAACACAAATACCATATGATTTCACTTAGCTGTGCAATATAAAACACAAAACAAATGAGCAAACAAAACAAAACAGAAACAGACTCATAGATACAGTCAACACACTGTTGGTTACCAGACTGGGGAAGGGCTGGGGGGTGAAATAGGTGAAGGAGATAAAGGGGCACAAACTTCCTGTTATAAAATAAATAATGTACTGCATGGAATGTACAGCATATGGAACATAATCAATAATACCGTCGAAATTTTGTTTGGTGACAGATAGTAACCAGACTTATTGTGGGGATCATTTGGTATCATCATGTATGAAAATATCACATCACTATGATGTACACTTGGAACGAATAGGATATTGTATGTCAATTATATTTCGATTTTAAAAAAAGAAAAAGGGGCAACAAAATATACCTAAAGAAAAGAACAGGAAGAAAATGATAATGATAGGGCAGATGTCAGTGTAACAACAAAAAACAAAGATACTCCAATGAGGATTAATAACACCAAATGATTGTTCTTTGAAAAAAGTAATTCAATTAACTTAACTATGGTGACATTAACCAGTTTAAAAGTGAGAAGGCCCAAATAAGTAATATTACGAATGGAAAAGGAGATAAAGCTGAAAATCCTACAAAAATAAAAAGGATAATAAAAGGATATTATGATCAAAGTGGAAATGGATGAAATAGACAAAATACCCCCAAATAAGTTATCAAACCCGAATCAAGAAGAAATAGAAAGCTGACTAGTCTGTAACAGTTAGAAATATTGAATATGTCATAAAATCTTCCCATAAAATAACCACAAACCCCAGAAGCCTTTTCTTTTATGCCCAATTGTAACATTTGAAGGAGAAATATTTCTGTTCACCTGAACTATTACAGAATAGAGTGAAAAGGAAGTGCCGTTCAACTCATGAGTGTTAGCAAATTGGGGTTTATGAGGTTAGCAAAATTTGGTACCAGTAACTGAACAACAGTAGAGGAAATTATAATTATACATCAATTATCTCTTCTGAACATACATACAAAATTCATAAAATATTAGCAAATAATCACCCAGTGACACATTACAAAAGATACTGTGTGATGACCAATTTGGGTTAGATTCTGCAATGTAAGATTAGTTTAACATTAGACTTGTGTAACTACTATACTTCAATGAATTAAGTTAAAGGAAAGAAATGAAAAAATCTTCAAGTTATTTCAATAGATGCAGAAAGTGTTTTATAGGAGTCCGTACATATTTATTTATTTTTTAAAAACTCTTAGAAAACTAATGAAAGTAGGGTAACAGTTCAATGCAATTGACATGAAACACAACTGTGTATTTTGGTGGTGAAATGTTGAAAGCATTCTTAATAAAATAGACAAGACAAGGGTATTTATTCTCACTGTTTTTATTCAACGTTTCACTGGAAGTCCTAGGCAGATCAGATACGTAAGACAACATAATAAAAGGTAGAAGAATTAAAAAGTAAGAAACAACAGTGTGATTTTTTACAATTACATTGTTGTGTATGTAGAACTCCTACAAGGATCTAATTTATTAGAATAAAGAAGAGAGTTAAGCAAAGATGTTGGATATAAAATCAATAATAAAAATTAATTGCATTCCTATACCCAGCAACAAACATTTAGAAAATGTCATTTAAAAAAGGCGTCATTTGTCTTGGCTTCTAGTAACAGTAGAGTAGCCTAGCTGAACTAACCTTTCCTCAGATAATACTTAGAAAATGTGGGAAAAAATTTCTTAGAATTATCCAACTTTTTGGAGAAACAGGAGAATTACACAAATCAGAAACTAGTAGGGAGTCAGCCCTTGAAAAGATGAAGTGTGATTAGTTATTTTAATTTGTGGCACTCTCAATGCAGTGAAGCTCACTGGGCAGAAAGCCACAGTCTGAGTGGTTTAATATGTCAGCGGAATTCGAGACAGGAGAAAACAAAAAAGGTAGAAAATTAGGTGGGAAATCCTACATGGTTGGGATCCTCAAAAGGGCAAACACCAGAATCTGCATTTACAATCCACCAACATCCTTGGATGGCTGGTGCTCTCCTGTGTGGGGGACACTCCAAGGGAGCTGTGACAGAATGACAAAGAAAAACAGTAGAAGCTGAAAGAATTGAGGAGAGATTTAAACATCTGTCTATGGCAGGAGAGACAAAATTTGGAGTTTCAGTCCAGCTTAATTTTTTTAAAAAGATCATTCTTCAGGGGAAAGTAACAGAATCTATACTTCACAATTTTCGTAATGTCCAGTGTCAAGTATCAATAGACATGTGAAAGGAATAAAAAAATGTGACCCGTACACAAAAAAGGATGAGTCAACCAGGTAGCCCCCAGCTACCAGATGACACAGATGCTGCAATGAGGAGACAGGGACTTTAAAACAGCTATTGTGACTGTGCTCTAAGGATTTAGAGGAAGATATATTCACCATGAATAGATGGGAAATATAATCATAGAACTAAACCTATGAAAAAACAACAAAATAGAAATTCTAGAGCTGAAAACTACTGTAACTAAAACGAAAAATTCACTGAATGGCTTAACAGCAGATTGGAAACAGCAGAAATGTCAGTTAACATTAAGCTAGAACAATAGAAATTGTAATGCCTGAGAAATGGAGAGAGAAATGTTGAGTAAGTGAAACAAAGCATCAGAGGCTTGTATGACAATATTAAGCCATCTATAGCAACATAGACAAATCTCAAGAATATGAAATTAAACACAAAAAAAGCAAGGTCCAGAAACATATGGTGGGGTTCCAGTTTTCTGAAACTTAAAAGCACGTAAAACTAAATGATATTTTTGTTTAGAAATAAAGATATATTCCACAAAATAATAAACAAAAACAAGAGATTGATAAACAGAAGATACAGCGAAATAGTCCCTCAAAGGATAGGGAAATGGATGAGATTGGTGATGGGTACAAAGAGGATTCCAGGGGTAATGAAAATGTTCTCCTCTTAAACTGGGCTGTGGGTAGGCAGATCTATTCAAGTTACACATAAGAATGAATATATGAATTTATATCTGTTCAGTAATGAGTGCAAAGTGAAAATCATTCATCTCTTTTGTAATGTTTTTGAACTCCTGGTGTTCACCACCATTCTGGGAAGTGGGAAATCAGGATGTCTGAATTCCAGGGCATAGAACAGTTTAGCAGGCGTGTATATGTTACATCCTCATTTCCATCTCTTGGGCCTCTTTCCTTTTCTACCTCATCGCCTCCACTCTCTCTTATCAACATAAAAACACATCCCATGACAAAGTACTTGGACATTACCAGGAGATATGATAGGAATGAACTTAAAAATGCACTTAAAAGTGTCTGTTTTGAGGTATGTTTATTTTCTAGGTTCTCACTAGTGGTTATGTTTATACCTGATACAACCAGACAGTTAGCATTTGAAAACTCTCATTGGAGTTGGGGGTTTTGGTCTTTTACATATACCCCTTTTAGGGCCCCAAGATATACCCCTTACAACCATAAAGATCTTCTTTGATGTACAGCCTAGTAGATAAGATCTACATGGTAAATAGGAGGGGGATAAAGAAATCAGCTATATTGTTATGCATGTTCTGAAGTCAAAGGCAATACAGGTTATCACTAAATACACATAATAGAGGGTGTTAGAGGCCCATAAAGGTATTGTACCGGATAATAAATGGGAGGGGAACATAGGTCAAGCTATGCTGACAGCAGATATCTGCCTCAGTTAAATAGGGTCAATAGAGTTCATCGAAGTTATGTCTCCCTTATAACTTCCTTCTTTTCTCTTTCCTGCCCCCTTCTTCTCTCTCTCCTTCTCTGCTTTCAAAGTAAACAGAAGAACAAGGGCAGACTGCACCACTGCTTGGGCACGAGAATGGTATACCGATTTAGATGGTGGGGAAAGGAATCACAGGGTGGAAAAGGAATCAATAGTGGAAAAGGAATGGTAAAAGTGGTAGGAAACTTTTACCAAGAGTGAGAAAAAGGATTGATTTTTCCACTTCTAGTCTTGTCTTCTCTATCTAGGAATATGACCTTCAAGCTGAAAGGAATAGAACAGAGCTCAGGAAGAATTAAATCCCAAGAAAGATTTGAAGTGTATCAGAAAACCTTGATCTCCTAAAAGAGTCAAAGTCCCCAGGTTTGATAAACCACTGGTGTTCTGCAAGAACCCACACTTGTGCTTATCAAGTTGTTTTCCTACCTCCAGGACCCAAAACGTCAACTGCCCATGCTCTAGAAGTGGGAGAATTGCTTTACTAGAAGTTCAGGAAAGATGATTAGGTGCTGTTAATTGACTGCAAGCTGAATATGAACTGGGCATAGTAAGAGACACCAAAATGACTAACACAATCTTAAAGTGTGCTGTTGGAATGTGATACCCAAGAGGGGGCAAAGAAGAGCTTGGTCTTATTGTTTATTTTTTGGCATTTTGGGAGCAGCAAGGATAAGCTGGGGTGTGCTCACCCAGGGGAGGTTACATAGATCGCTGCCAGGACTGGAGACAATGCTACAAGAGGAGTAGGAGCTGGCTGTGTTTATAATCATGAGAAAACACCAGCCTTCACCACAAGGAAGGAGTCCAGTAGCTGGCTTCCAATACTGCAAGGATTCTAAAGTACAGGAGTGAGGAGACTGATTCTGCTCAGCTTCAGAGGGCAGAACCCAGAACAATGTTTGGAAGTTATGGGAAGGAAATTCCATTCAACATAAGAAATTCTAAAAATCTGGTAAGTTTATAGAATGTTGTAGAATATACATATATTCCCATGTGCACCATTTCTCTTTAGGAAGAACTCCTAGACAATTGGTGATGGTAAGAGCTGCCAGGCATGTGTAAGCAGAGACCAATGAATCACATTAGCTGGATGAACTTGAATATTACTTCCAATTCAGACTGTGAGTCAAACTACAGGAACTTCCAAGCCAGCTTCTGAACTGAGAAGAAACAGAAGAAAAACAGTATTACCTGCGGCAATTCTTCCTTGTCTGTCTCAGCTTGTATTTTTCAAAGTAGAAAAAGCGAAAAGATGAAAGTCTGTGTTCACCGTAAGGAGACTGGGCTGAGATAAGCATCTTGGTTCTTTAGAGTATTCAAGAGGATATTGGGTTATCTCTCTTCTGCTCTGGTTTAACACCAAGATTCTGCGACAGCTACATTTCACACTTGGCTCTCTTAGCTCCTAAACTTGCTTTGTGGAAGTCTTTTTCACTCTCTGGGACTTAGCTGTGTTTCCTATTAAATGAGGCTATTGTGATCTTCTTACGAGAACCCATATCCTACAGTTTGAAGATTTTATGAAGTATTTGTGGGAGTGTTATTCTTCCACATTCTCTCAAAATATAATGAATTGATCCTAAGTTCTGGGGAGATCATGGTGGCAGTGCAGTTTCTGAACATTTCTAAAACTTGCCTGAAAACCAGAGATTAAATAGTTAGTGTAAGAAATACATAGGAATTATATACTTAAAAACACTAAGTGATAGGAAGCACCCCTTCCCCCACAAACCCTAGAAGACTGGTGGGTGTGACCCAACCCCATATAGCAATGGTGCCTACTAGCAACCATTTGTGGCATGGTCAGGGCAACTGGGCAGGCCCAGAGCACTGGGTGGTTGAGAAGGTGGGAGGTGGAGGAGATAGGGGTAGAACCCCAGATCACCCAGAAACAGGCATTCTTCAATGAGAAGGCCTTTATCCATAATGAAAATGTGTCTGGACAAGCCTGAGAGTAACTGTGAACTGAGAACTAGAAGTTCCTATACTCCGGGATTTGCATGTGAGAGAAAAACTGCACATTGTCACACCTAGGGACCCCACAGTCCCGGGGTCAAACAAACCGTTGGTGAGCTCCAAAATATCTTCCCAGAAGCAGAGCATCTCACTCTGACGGGAAAACTGCTAGAAACAGGTGAATTGAGCAGGGCAGTAACACCAGTCAGTTGAGGTAGCCTGAGTTGGGGTTGGGGACCGTGACTCTAAAGGAATCAGATTCCTGGAAGTAACATAACAACAAAACCATACATCTAAAAGTGAGACCACTGCCTTGACAAGATGGGAGCTCTGGGAAGCACAGGGCTAGATGCAGAAAACCTTCTTGAGCAACTTAGGACTGCGTTTTGTGTTTTTCGTATTAACAAGGGAAGGAATGGTCTGGGTGGTAAAACCGAGAGAGCTTCTGTCATTCCTCTTCTGTCTTCACCTGCCCCAGAAACTTCCCCCGGTAGTCTAGGAAAAGCTATTGCATGTAAACATGAGCCACACAGGAAGGAATAATCTCATCTAATGTAAAGTTATTATAAGAAAAAAGATAAAGAAACAATTATCTGAGAGTCCAGGAACAACAGCAGGGAATTATGAACACAAAGCCAATGGAAACTGTAACATGCAGTATTAAAATAAAAGGAAAGAAATTATTGAAACAACAGACACCTTGAAAAAACAGTATAAGTCAGAAATAAAAATAGTTAAATAAATGGTGGCTATAAACCGAGAACTCAGGGAAGAGTTATTTAAAAAAAGAAATTCAGAAATAAAGACGAATAAGAAGGAACACATGAAAGAAAAGACATTGTGGAAAGTACAGTAAAAAAAAAAATAGAAGATAGAGAAGAAAAAAGGAAGGAAATCAAACAGGTAAAAAGGATTTGGGAGAAAGTGAGAAATAAGAAGACAGACAAAGATGATAATGAATGAAACAAAGGAGAGACACAAATAATGAAAAAAAAGGATCTAACAAAGACATCCTTGATGAAGGAAAACTAAGCTTAAAACTAGAAGTCAAGAAAACTTTGCTGGAATAGAAGAAGCTTTAGTCTATATATTCCTTTTTTACTGGAGAAATAAACCCGTAACACCAAGAGAACACCAACATGAACATCAACACCAAGAGAATCTGAGTGAAAAACCTGGACTTTAAAAATGAGAAAAATATCATTATGGCATCTGAATAAAAAGACAAAGTCATTTTAAGGGGAAAAAGTCAGATTGGAATCAGACTTCTCCACAGCAAGCTTTCTTCTAGAAAACAGAAATACTTTAAAGACAGAAGGAAAGAAACAGGGAGCTGTAAGCTATCTAAGAGTAAAACACCTACAGCTGCAGACATGCACGGTCTCATGGAGTGGTATTCTCATGAGCTTGTCCTGAGAAATTAACTACAGAGTAACCTTCAGGCAATCAATACATGATTCTAGAAAATACACAATAAGTTCTCAGGGGTAATCATGAATGCATTTACCTATAGAATAACAACTAAACACTGGAGATAAGTTTAAAAAGTAAAGTAGTGTACCATTGACATATGCCTGGACTATGTCAAATAATAAAACTAACAAAAATCAGAGGAGAAGAAAAGAGTAAATGGAAATGATAATTTTACAGATTGTCTGGTGTGTATTAGGTGGGAGTAAGAGGATAGCAGTTCAGGCTGGCAATTCAAATAGTTGAAGCTTGAACTTTCTTATTGCTTAAAAATTATTGTTAATACTAGTGATAGAAGTTTGTTAGTGGGGGAAAGAGAAGGAAGAGAAGAAATTATCTGAGACTATTATATAAATAATAAGAGTAGTAAATAATGATAACAGCTAGAATATAAATAAGAACCTTTCTAAATGCCAAAAGAAACAACAATAAAATGAGTAGCAAAGAACTTTGTGCATTGTGTATATTTATGGGTGTAAAAAGTCATAGGTATATGTATATATTACATAATTGATTGAAACATGTAATTGGCATTTTTGTAGGTCATAGCAATAGATTATCAGCAATTTCACATGCTTCAACCAAGAACAAATATATAAACCAATGTGACAGACCTGAGGAAAGGTATTGATTATATCAGTAAATGTCAGTGGGCTTTATTCACCTATTGAAAAGAAGAAAAATTTCTAATCTTAGCAAAGCAAAATCCTTGCTGTTATATAAAACATACTAAGCAAAAAAAGTGAATCAGAAAGGTTAAGAATAAAACTATTAAAGGTATACCAGTCAGTTGATAAAAAAGAAAGCAGAAGACATGATTTGAATATCAGAAAATATAGATTTCAGGCCAACAAAAAAGATGGTCATTTTATAAATTTAAGGAGTACAATTTATAATAAAGATATAGTAAGTACTAATATCTATGCAAAAAATGAAAGTGCAACTTTTATAAACAGAAATTATAGGAGATAAAAGAAAAAATGGACAGACTACTAATTTGAGATTTTTTTATCTCTTGCAAGACAACAGGATTAAGATTTATTAAGAATATACAAGACCTAAACAGCATCAATAAGGTAGCCCACATATCTGTATATTTAACTGAATCCCAATAATAAAGGATACAATTAAAAAATTTTTAATGACCCAAAAATGAATTTTTGGTCATTTACAAACAATTACCAATGATTAAAATACAGATAAAAACTTTAATTCTAGAAAATAGAAATAATAAACCAATTTTTTTGACCACAAAAATACAACTAAGGCAGAAATACTGAATGAAATTATTAAAACTCTTTCTTAAAGACTCTTGGGCCAAAAGAAAAACATAAAACAAAATTGCAGAATTACTAGAAGAAATTATAATGGAGATGTATATTTGGAAAACTCATGAGAACCAATGAAAAAGACTACTATAAACAATAACACAATTTAGTCGAATAGCCGGACATAAAGTCAACTGACAGGGATCAATAATCATGCCATATGCAAACAATAACTAATTAGAAGTTTTGATGGAAAAGACAACTCCATTATAATAACAACAAAAAAGAAAAAATACCTAGGCATAAACTTAACAAAATGTGCAAAACTTATATCTAAAAAGCTTATATATACATATAGATATATACTTATATATATATACATATCTAAAATATAAAAATAGATATAAACAAATGGAAAGCTATACCATCAAAAATGATGAGGAAAAAGGATGGTAGAGGTTAGCAAGTATGGCAAAATCTTGGCAATTGTTGAATATGGATGAAAAGCATGTCAAGATTCATTAGAGTATCCTCTTTACATTTTTGTATGTTCGAAAATTTTATAATAAACTAAATTAAAATAGTTAATCACAGTGTTAAAAAAATAAAGGTATTTAAGTTCTAGCTCCATGCTCTCAAAGCCTACCTGGATAATTATATGAGTTAATTAAAATGATTTGATTAAATTTTTAGTCAGATTTAGTTAAGCTAAATCTCTATGGAATCTCTACTTAATAGAAAATTAATTGTACATGCATGTTTTGGATACTTTAAAGTGATAGCTGTTTCTCTCTACTTTCTGACCCTGGCCAAATGAGGAATCACATTTCTCCTTGCCTCTGTTTCCTAGGACTGTAGAAGGTAAGCTGACAGGCCGAAACAGAATCACACAGACTGCCAGAGCTGCATCTTACCTGTACTCTGGCTTCAAGATGGGGCCATGTGGAGTCCAGATTACTGTCTTTAGGCTATTGCCTGTTTTCCCCCGGAAAGGTACACCTGCTCAAATAATCTTCAAAGAAAAATCTTGATGACCATTCCATGCTTATCCTCACTGAAAATTCCAGGTGAAGGATTTGACTTTTTTTGGAGTTAATGTTTGCTATTCTTGAAATAATAGGCATTAATGCTTATTATAATTACCTTCAACAAACCAAACCAAAACAAAGCAAGACCTGGGTTGGCCTCTAGTTCCTATTAGACAAAGCCTAGCCTCCTCACCCTGGCATCCTGGCTCAGCATCCACACCTGTCAGGAAATGATTCCAATGCATCTTTTTCATTGATATTGTCTATCATATATCATAGCACTGCTGATTTCCTACAATACAGAAAAAAAGGGGAAAAGAACACAAACCTTATATTTGTTTAATGTTGCTTAGTTTGCAGAATATATTTTCAATATATTTTTTATTTAACCCCAACAAAAGCCTTAAAAGCTGGGCATTATTTACCTTCATTTTTTTAAAATAGGCCAAATGGTGTTGGAGGAGCCCAAGCTTTGCCCAGCATCAAAAAGCTAATTTGTGATGAAGCCACAATTTTGATTTTTAATTTTGTGCTTCTCCGACAGTAATATGTTATTACTGAACTATGTATTCATTAACCCCTGAAAACTTTCTGAATTGGACCTACTGGTTTTGCTACCAGGATCCTTTCTCTAGGAAGCTCTATCTTCCTCTCCATCCACGTCCCACAAAATTCGATCCATCATTCCAGGTTTGGATATGAAATACTTCTTGTTTTCTTGAGATGGATGAGCTATCTCCCTTTTCTCTGACCCAGCACAGGCCACTCTGTGTCTTCTGGGGGGCTTGACATATTCTCTCGTGTATTGTGTTATTGTGCCAACTTGTCTTCCTGGCAGAGCCTACATCTAACTCATCTTTCTGTCCCTTCCAAGTAGCAAGTACAGTAGCATATTATAGCAGATATTATACTTAACAAATATTTGGAGAACTATGTGGAATTTTTCTTAATGTAATTGAAAGACATGCCTTCTCTCTGAAAGAGTTCTTTTTCTTTTAATAGAAACTCACATGGTAAGTAAAAACCATATTTGTAATAAGTAGATTCATGGGAAGTACAAAAATAAAATAATACTGCTGATAGTAATAATCAGTGACATAGTAATAATGGTAATCTTATAACCTTGAATTATAACGTTCTTCCTTTCAAATTATCATAATTCACGTCCATCTCATTTGTTTTCCCAACATGCCTATATGTCAACGGAAGGCTTGTCAGTATAGTGTTAAGAACAGAAATGTAAAAATGGGAACTTTGGACTCCAACTTGCATTTGAAGACCAGCTCCCCAACTTATCTGAACAAGTTATTTAATCTCTTGAGATCCCCTTTATGAAATAGAGATAATAAAATGTTAAGATCTGCAAGTTTGTTATGAAGTATGAGATTAAGTACACACAGTTCTTGGCACCGTATCTGGTCCATAGTAAGCACTCATTACATGGTGTCAGTAATTATTGTCATGAGTGAAGGGAATGAGATGTAAGACACAAGAGACTGAGTGACTTGCTCAAGATGATGCAATGAAATCTAGCTAGAACTCACATGTTTGTTCCCTGGACCACCTTGTCATCTCCCACTGACTTCCTCTACCCCTTATCTGCCTTTTCCCTCCCTTAGCCCTGTTTGTAATAAAGAATTTGGTTGGCCTTTGTTCCCAGTTCCTGGGAGGTAGATCCTAAATACATGAAATTTCCCAAGTAGTAGGAGTGTCTTTGTTTTTCGTGGTGGACCCTGATAGGTTATGTTTATGAGGTAGTTTATGTTAAGGAAAAGATTCAGGATGGAGGTCATGCTGGAAAGACCAACTGTAGGATTATAAGTTTAGGACTTTGAGCCATCTTGACTGAGACCCATTTCCAGGTGGGGGAAGGGAGGCTAGAGATCGAGGCATGTGACTGATGACTTAATAAATCATGCCTGCGTATTAAGTCCCAGTAAAAACTACAGACACAGGAGCTCAAGTGAGCTTCCTCGGCAAGCAGTAATCTGTGCAGTGCTGCCCATCAGTGTGTTAGAAGGAGGTGTATCCTGGCTCCACAGGGAGAGAACAGAGCAAGCTTGGCGTTTAGGAACCTCCCAGATGTTGCTGTACGTGTCCCTTCTAGCTCGTTCTGATTTGTATTCTTTGCTATAATACCACTGTAATTCTAAGAATAGAGCTTTCCTGAGTTCTGTATGTCATTATAGCATATTATGGAATCTAAGGGATGGTGGGGACCCCTGAATTTGTAGTCATTTGGTCAGAAGTGAGGGAGGTCTAGGGACCTTGGAAATTTTGCTGGTGTCTGAAGTGAGGGCAGTTTTGGGGGGAACTTTGCCCTTAACCTGTGAAATTTGTCCTGGTCGGCTCTGGGTAGTTGGTGTCAGAAGTCTTGTTGTCCCTTTCACCCAGAATCTCAATAAGGAGATCAATATTTCATAAGGTACACACTCTGCAATCTCGGATTCAAAAGTGAGATTTGTTTAAAATCTATAATATTTTTTACTTCTTGTTCATTTTGGATGCATAGTTCTGAAATGTGATTACACTGGCTCTATACAGCTGAGCATTTAGGTAACAACTGTATTGAAGTCAAAAAAGAAAACAAACCTGAACAATTATTTATATCTGGTACTAACCTATCATGCACTCTTTTCTCTTCAAAAGAAAATCCCTAATCTCCAAACAAATTAATTCATTTGCACAGTGAGAGGAAGAAACCAAGCAGAGGTTTCCACCATGAGGGGCACCAGGGGGACATTGAGCAGGGCAGATGGGGTGCATATGTTGTGTCTCTTGACACTCTGCTGGGCAAATATCTCTCTCACCAGCTGTATGAAAATCATAATTAGGAAACCCTGGAGCAACCCAGGGCTTCAAACCCACCCAAATCTATTAGCAGCATTTCACAACTTACTGAAAATAGCATCTCCCGTATTTAGGTAGCTGCCTCCCTCCTGTCTGCTTTGTTGGCTCTAATGTATTTAGATAGATCCTTCTTCTGTGAGGCAGAGCCCAAGTTCATTAGAATGATGCATTCTGCTTCAAAACCTCCCTTAATCTCCCTAGGTACTCCTTGGGCTTTTCCAGTTGTATTCACTAACCTTGGATGTGGGTATTTAGGAACAATGCTAATGTTCTTAAATTGCTTTGTAGTCTCCTCTCCTGGATTATACCAGCAGGCAAAAGAAAGAAATAGCAATTAAGCCCCAAGAGCCATTTTGCAAATGCTCTTTCTCAGAAACCAGGGGATGTCTAACTGCGAACCCAAATGGGAACAATGCAGGATGGTGCTGGGGTGTGCTATGCATGTTGACTTTCCTTTCAAAGGGATCTAAGCTTTTGGAGTGGGCATTAGGTAATGCTTTCAATGTAATATTAAGGGCCAAAAAAAGAAGACACTTCATACATTTTAGATAATAGCTTGTTGGTGCTTTAAGAATACTCATCTTAAAAGGGTGTTTGTTATTCATTATGTACAGAGCATTTCAGAATTTTGCTTTCCATTAACCCCTTCTCTGAGCAGACTGCAGATAGTTTTAAAACCATTCTGTTAGGAAAGCCAGTCTCCGCCTGGATCTTGAATTTGCTTGGATATTAGGGTGACTTGCCAGTGTTACAGTAGAGTTGTGGTAAGTAGTAACGTTGGCTACTTCCTGACAGGGAACTAAATGTCTTGGAAACAGGAGCAAAAGCAGATAGTTCGCTATTAATCTTGTGTTTCATACAATGTGAATATATAACCAGTTTGAAATACAAATACATGCTATTTTTTTTTAATGATAAGAAAATGGTGCACTCACCGTGGAAAACAATATGGCGGTTCCTCAAAAAAATCAAACATAGAATTACTATATGATCCAGCCGTTCCACTTTTGGGCATATACTGATATAGCTTAAAGACCATGGATGGATGGAAGAGATGGAAGCAACCCAAGTGTCTATGGATGGATGAATGGGAAAACAACATGTGGTATATCCACACAATGGAATACTATTCAGCCTTAAAAAAGGAAGGAGATTCTGACACATGCTACAATACGGATGTAGCTTGAAGACATTATACTAAGTGAAACAAGCCAGTCACAAAAGGACAGCTACTGTATGATCCCACTTACATGAGGTACCTGGAGTAATCAAATTCATGGAGATAGAAAGAAAGGTGGTTGCAGGGGCTGAGGGACGAGGGGAAATAGGGAGTTATTGTTTAATGGGTAGAGAACTTCAGTTTGGGAAGGTGAAAAAATTCTGGAGGTGGTGGTGGTTATGGTTGCAGAACAATGTGAATGTGCTGAAAGCCACAGCACTGTACATTCAAAAATGGCTGAAATGGTACATTTTATGTGATCTGTATTTTGCTACAATAAAAAAAAAGAAGGTAAGGAAGATCTGTGGACATGCCATCGATCACTATACTCACATTTCCATCATATCTGAGAAGCAACCTCCATGGGCTATCACTCAAACCCCCAGGTCAGCATGGATGTTCTTGGAGTAAGGGAGATGAATTTGACAGAAGGGAGTGTTCTACTTCTGTCCAACCAGGGAAGTGAAGGCTAGCATCTGCAAGTATTTATTGAGGGCCTACTCAGGGACCTCACACTGTACTAGAAAAAGTGCGGGCTCAGAAGTGTAAAAGATGCATTTTCTTACTTCAGATCATTCAATTAATAAAAATAAAAATTAGATTCCTACTGTGTTTCAGGCATGGTGCTAGATCTGGAGGTACAGAGATGATAAAGGCACCGTGTTAGTTATCAAAGATTTGATGGTCAGTGGAGGCAGACAGACTTGTACACTGATAATTATATAGATTTTTATACAAGATCCTGTGGGAGCACAGAGAGACACCATGGAATTCCTCAGGCCTGACTTTATTGGACTTACTAGGTTCAAAGTCTTGCAATAATAATTCTAACTAACAAATATTTTTGAATGCCTATTATGTGCCAGGTCCTGACCTAAATTCTATGAGTGATCCAGATAATCTATATGTAAGACTGTGTTCTGTTCCTCAGGGAGCTTACATCCACCTATACCTATATGCAGAGTAGGTAGAAAAGAAAATATGGCAGCATATAATTGTGTGGAACCCATTCTTAATTTTGCCAGAGATTGGAGAGAAGATAGACCAGTAAGGGCTGGGATTATCATGAAAATTCTGAAAGATGAGAGCAGAACTGAGCCTTAAGAGTAAGTAGAATTTCAACTGGTAGAAAGTGGGTGCTGGGAGACAAGTGTATTTATATATCTATAACATAAAATATATCGATAATCACCAGCTAACGGAGACAGAGTAGGTACTAGGTTTATCTTTCCTCGGCTAAGAGGTAAAAAGCATCCCATTAAAACATGATCCTGTGTAAGGAGGGACGCTTGCTCACTTAATAAGCATGAATAGAGCACCTATTATGTGCTAGCCATTGTTCTAGGCACTGCAGGCATAGCCACGAACACGCAAAGTCATGCCTTCACAGAGTTTACGTTTTACTGAGAGACAGGCAAATAAATACATAAAATACATCTCATGCTCTGTGATAATAAGAATTCTGGCTAAAAAAGTAGGGGGTAAGGTGATTGTTGGATAGGTGTGTGCAAATTGTAAAGAGACAGTTGCAGTGAAACTATGCTTCTGAGAGGATCAGAGCCATCCTGCTGCAGGTGGCAGCATGCACTTCATCTCCCGGTGTTTCTGTGAACTTTGCCTCTCAGCGCAAGTGAAGATTCCACCAATTTTCCTATTGCCATGAAAATGTACTGTGATTACAGTCTCAGAGACCACATGTCTTCTTCCTGCATGGGACCTTTTGTGACTTCTTTACATGGAAATCCTTAGGAGGCAGTACATTCTGACACCAATTTAATGACACCACATGAGTGTCCTAAAATTTAATTCAATTATGATACTAACATGGAGTTAAGGGCAGATCCCACAAGTTAAAGGTCAGGGTACCCCCTAAAACTGCGCTTACTTCAGATGCCAGCCTTAGGTGGGGTTCTTAGACTACCCAAGCTTCTGCCTAGTGCGCTACATGTTTAGGGTTTCCTACAACCTGCTCAGTTTCAGTAATTCTCTAGAATGACTGACAGAACTCAGAAGAGCACTATGCTTACAACTACCATGTTATTATAAAGGATGCAAATGAATAGCCAGTTGAAGACATACATAGAAAAGGTCTAGGAGGGTCCTGAATGCAGGAACTTCTGTTCCCATGGAGTCAGGGTGCCCACCTTCCTGGTACATGGGTATATTCATCAACCAGGCAGCTCCCCTGAGCTTCAGTGTCCAGAGATTTTATATGGGATTTCATTAAGTAGGAATGATTGATTAAATTATTGATCATGTGATTGAACTCAGTCTCTAGGCCCTCTTCTCACCCTGGAGTTTGGGAGAGGGCCTCTAAGTTCCAACTCTTTAATCAAGTGTTTGGTCTTCCTGGAGTGGCCAACCCTTCCTTTGAAACTAAGGGCTCACCAAGATGTTGCATCCTTCGCATAATCTCAGATAGATCAAAGGGGCTTTTGTAAGTAACAAGATGCTGCTATCACTCTGCAAATTCCTAGGGTTTTGAAGTTCTGTACCAGGCAATGGGGACAAAGACCAAATGTAGTCTTTATTATATTGGGGAAAGTTAACAATAACTCTATTTCTCTACCTAATGCTTAGATAATGGTCATTTAGTTAGCTACATTCTATCCAGGATAGAAGAGAAATCGGTATTTCAACTTCTCAGCAAAGAAAGATGTAGAACGCATGGCCTCAGCAAAGCCGGGCTTTGCTGTTAGTTTAAAAATCTATACGCTAAAATGTACTGTTACTGTATCCTTTGTCTCCCTGCTTAATGACCAGCCCTAAGATACAGAGAAGAAGTTCCTAATTTCAGCACCTTGAGCCTGTACTCCTGCTGGAGGAGGACTCTCAGATCACCTTCCCTTTGATACCATTTTGAGCATCAAGCAGCTGTTTCATGCAAGATTCTCTTCTGTTCTTTTCTCTTTTTCTTGGTCAGTGGATTAGCCAAGATTGATTTTTCTGCATGGCTGGGGAAGGCCTAAGGTTAAGAGATGAAAAGGTAGATTCCTTTTAAATGTAATTTAGATTTTTTTTTTCCTGGTGTTAGTTCTGATGTCAACTACAGAATCACTTCAGTGTTCCAGGAACACCTGGGCCCCAACTGCATCTGCGGCGGAAGGGCAAACCTGGCTTCCCACCGGGCACAGCTGGGCTGCCGCAGGTGGGGCTGCCATCAGGTGCCAGCCTCTTTCTCTCTCTCTCTCTTCGTTCCCTCTTCCCATCCCCAACTTCCTCTCTCTCTCATTCTGACTCCTCTTTTCTTCTTTATTCTGCTTGCAAAATACACCTAGACATCATATATGTTTATTCTACACTCTTGTTCTTTCACCGTGTTTTATCTTTTGCAAACTAAAGAGCTCAAAGGAGAACAGTTTCTGAGTCAAGCAGATGACAAAAGAACCAACCGATTCATCCAGAAAGCCCATCAGTTCTCTTTGGCAGCCAATAGATTCTGTCCAAATGTCATGCTGAATAACCCTCTCCATCCCTGACTGGACACGTTGCCACTTACCCCCTGTAGTGTATACAAGCGATTCTCTCTACATTAAATATCAATGGGTGATTTCACCAACGCCATCTTACTAAGGCTGGAGACTACCACGAGCCTGAGGCACAGTGGCAGGGGCAATGGTGGAAAAGGAGGTGATGTGACACTGACATAGCAGGAGAATTAGAGAAGTTGGGGTTGAGGGATGGAAACTGATATTCAATAAATGGGCCTAAGCAAGGAGGGAATATCTGAGAAGAGTGAGAACTTGAGAGCACAGCCAGTTAGAGCTGAACAGTGCTTGAGATGGTAGCTTAGGCCAGATGCTCAACGAGCTCAAAGGGTCTTAAGCATTGGTTTAGGAAGGGGCATGACATCATGACATATCTACATGAGCTGTGGTGCAAGAGACAAGGACCTATGCCCTGCTCCACCATTTCTCTCCTTCCTTCTGCCTCTCTCATTTTCTCTCTCTCTCTCTATTTCTTCAATTATTGCTAAGATTGGAAAGGGATACTTGAATAATATTTATATGTGACTTACCAGACTCAGAGTTAAATTCAAAGGGGTGCCTTCAAACAAGCCATCCAGTGGAAAGCTTCTAAATACCTTGATGGGATTTCAAAGGGCTAGCTGGATGTCAGTGCCCCACCCTGAAGCCTCCTCTATCATTGTGTCAGTAGGTAGAGGTGGCAAGAGAGTTTGGACAGTTTCCTAAATGAAAATGAAGCTAAAACACAGGCACAAAATGGAAACCCTTTTATCGGTAATCAGGAGATAGAAACAGATGCTCACAGATAAACGGGATGTAAACCCAAAAAGGAAGAACTAGAGGACTGAGGAAATAAAAATCTGGATTAGTCAGGATTCTCCCGGTGGCGGGTAACAGAAACCAATCTTGAGCGAGCTCAGGTGAAAAGGAAATTTCTTGGCCAATCCAGTTAAAAATCCAAGGGTACATTAGCTTCTGGCATATTGGACTCCATGCTCCAACAATATCTGGCACTCTCTCTGCCCTTCTCTGTACTGGCTTCAACCTCAGGCACACTTTTCCTAGCAGGAGAGCCCCAGGACATCCCAACTCCAACTCCAAATCCTGAGCACCAGGTAAAGCTCAGGATGGGCTGTCACTAGATAAACTTGGCTTATCTTCTCTCTGGACTAATTCCTGTAGCCAGGATCACAGGAGGCTCTCACTGGTTCTGCCTTCGCCCCTACATTCTCACCCCTATAGCTAGGTGTGGGGTAAGCCCCACCTAAAGTATGCATTCTGGGAGTGGGCAAGGAATGGTCCTGCTAAGAAAAATAGGGGGTCTTTTTTACATAAGAGGAAAATGCTGGTAGACAAAAACAACCGATGTCCACCCCAGATGCTAAAAAGAAGCCAGAAGCATAAAACTTTGACCCAAGAGCAGTCATGCACGAGGTCCTGGATCCACTAAGAATGGGTGAGATCTATATGAGGACTCAAGGCTTAAGGGACAATTGCCCACAACACATTGGATGTAAGCATCTCTTTTCTGATAACTCATTCAGGGCCTTCCTGGACTGTTTCCTGTTGCTCTTGAAAGAAATGTGCCCTTTCCAGGCCAGACGCCAGAGACCCTATCGTGGAAGCGAATCTATAGAATTCGAGAATGTCCTTCTGTCTTTCATTTTTTCACCTCACAAACTCTGGTCTTATATCCTCACCTACCCTAATCCCCTCCCCATGTACTTACACCTGTTTTTCTATTGATGTTACACAGAAAGGATCATTGGTATGGCCATTCTGGTGAATGCAGCCGCTGAGACAGCCCCTCCTCTCACAGACATATCATACATGCCTGGGGACATGAGTGGGGGTGTACCAAAGGGGCCTGGCATAAAGTGAAGAAAAAGGTGGAAGAGAGAAAAGGATAGCATAGTTGCATCATTCTAAAGCTATATATCCATAATTTTGGTTGCATTTACCAAAAATGTTACAAAGAAAGGGAAAAACAATCATGCTCATGGGAAGAGCAAACTTTATTTCAACAGCTCATAGAACTCAGGGTCTCACCCATATGTCAAGCCCTAACAAAGAAAACACACCAGTGCAAGTGCAAAAAGGGAGAGCAGAACTGCAGGCCCCAGAGCCAAGACAGCTAATTATCAAAGCTCCATCTCCATCCTGTTGATATCAGTCCTGGCAGGGCACTGTAGCTGCTGCCTGTGGAGAGGAAAAAATTATCCAGGCTGATGCCTCCAAATAATTGATAATTTACCTAAATGAACAAATCAAGTAAGATTTAATCGTTGGCAGAAATTGCCACCCAGAAACAGCAAGTATATAATTGCTTAAGCATTACACATAGCTGTCCTTGCATCCCCCTGCCCTCCCCCTTTCTTTTTCTAAACCAAGTATAATTGTTTAATGACATTGATGGGGAAGAGACTTGTGACATTATAAATGATACTTATGACAGAATTGTCAGTTGGTGACAGCTCACCAACAGCTCCAGTGAGAAATTAATAATTTTACATGTGTTACGATTTGCTCATTTAATGTCACAAATAAGATCTAGCTGTAAAACCACACATAATCTTGTCACCTTGGGACAATTTGGTTGTTTTCCTGCCGCCAGGATGGGGGCTGGGGTACATGGTTGGGAATATTTACTGGTAGCTTACCTGCTCCTCTCATTCTAGGGAGAGGCTAGAATTTCCCTGGGGAAATTTGCACCTAAGCACTGTCCGAATTTAGTTTTCTCACTTGCCACTTGTTTAAGGAAGCTTTCAAGGGGAAAGAGCTAACCTGTTGGGACTGATGTTAATAAAGACAGAAAGCTGAGAAAGCAGAGAGGTTATTTTTAGCTGGGTAATGGAGAGGAAATGGGGCCACCCTGTGATATGCTAAGATATGCCTGCACTCATTTCTGCCTGGAACTCCCACACTCTCTGCTGGGCAGACATCTGTTAATTGCTTTCTGTTGGACTTCACTTTGACATTTGGGGAAATGGAAGGAGATTGCCTAACCTTTTTTTTTTTTTCTTAAACGATGTCTCTGTGGAGTTTTGGAGCCATTGAGGAAAGGATGTGAAGCGAGTTTGAAGCCCCCTCTCTATTTGGGTTTGCTAAAACCTTCGACACACCGTGCCTACGGCACTTGGCCTGAATTTTATTGAAAACTCTGTGTGGGGCTCCAGACAATCAGACTCACTCAAGTTTTTCCTTCCAGGCTGCACTGACCTGTGCTCCACTTAATCAGAACACATGCTTATCTCTCCACCCACCTTCCCATACGTTTTACTAATCGTGTAAATAGATTCTTATGAAATAATAAAATGAGATTTTCATTTTATAACAGGAAACGTCCATCTTAACACATGCATCAGTGCCTTCTTGAAGAGGCAGTTCCTATAACCAGGCGTCAGGAGGCTAAAACGCAAACTTCAGGGGGCGAAGGTGGTAGTTTCACTGGTACATAATCTTCTCTCCGCCTTTTATTGGGCACCCGAGTATCCCCGCCCTGCTATCCAAGAGCATTTGCGTACGCTGACCTATGTGGTGTAGTGTGATTAGTGGCCACTAGGTGGCGGCAGACGACCTCCTGGCCTGATTGTTGGAGGTAGGCAAGGACTGATAACAGGTGAAACACTGTCTGTTCACACAGTATCACTAACAATTTAGTGGATGCTGGCCACGTGGCGGGCAACCACACAAGTGCTGTTTATACATTAACATATTTATCTTTCCAACAATTCTGCGAGTCTTCCAGAGGATTAGGAACTAATGTGCCCACGGTCATATACCTGGTGGCTGGCAGAGGTGAAATTTGCCCCCAGTAATGGCTGGAGGCCCAGGTTGTGATCTTAGATATGCCCTCTGCTGTGCCCTTAAGGAAATACCCTTCCATCTGGGGAAGAAGTTGAATGGCCAAAACGAAGTCTCGCCCTCACTGAGCTCTGAAGCTTCCTTCACCATCAGGTGAGGAAAAAGGGCCCAGAAAGAACAAACTTGTCAGCTACACAGAATCTGCAAGACTGAAAATTCTTGACCTTCCCGTTCAGCCTCTCATCGATGTAGGATTCTCCCTGGCACAGCCTGGAAGGATTACAGCATCTCTGCTTGGCCCCTTCTGGCCCTCTTGGAAGAGGCTTGGCCAGTGGAAACAGCATCTATTTTTTTGCAACAGTTCCTGATTTGTTCAAACAGGAAAGCAGAGTGGAATGCAGATTGCCAGGGAAAACATTCTGAGGCCAGGCCATGTATAGCTTTGCTATCTTGACTGACAGGCTGGTCTTTAGGGCCTCCCTTAGTTTTAAAACTTATTTTTGAAGAAAGATAGATGTCTCTTGGTGGGGCTATAATATTCTTTAAAAGACACCTGAGCCTGGTAAATACCACCTGACAGAGGAGACCCCAGTGGGAACACTGAATTTCGGAGTGCCGGTGTTCCTGCCTTCCGTCCTCTCCTTCCCCTTCCTCTCACCCCAATTATTGACTCCGTGCTTTTCCATGTCGACACTGACTTCAACGTGTCACTGGGGAATTTGTGCAGTCCCATGGCTTTGCTGACACCTCTCAGAAAAAAACTAGAATATCATATTCACCAACATGGCATTTCCACTTAGA
This sequence comes from Smutsia gigantea, assembly GCA_032199065.1. NCBI lineage: Eukaryota > Metazoa > Chordata > Mammalia > Pholidota > Manidae > Smutsia > Smutsia gigantea. The sequence continues at coordinate 24,890 of JAVSCE010017794.1, read as the reverse complement.
CGCCCAACCATCACCTAGATTTCTACATTTTAGAATTGAACCCTTCTCTTTTAATCATTAAAGTTGCTGTCTGCCCTAAACAACATTTCTGTGTGAGGTACCACTCCCTGGACCTCTGGGTTCAACAGTTTGAAATCATCTTGAACTCAGCCCTCCCCTTCATTAATTCTTACTGGGGTTTGCTTCCACATGTCTCTCAGATTTGCCCTTTTCCCTTCATTTCTACTGTTCTGGTGTTTAATACTGCAAACCTGGATGCCTTCAACAGCCTCTGAGGGCTCCTGATTTCTCATTAACCTTTGTCAAATAATTCTGTTAAAATGCCCCTTGGGTCTCAGCCTCCCTCTGCTCTAGACCGCATAGATACTTCTCCGTGTCTCCTTCGCAGGTACAGACCCCCCCTTCGTGGGTTGCCTATTACTCCCCCTTGTAGTCTATTCAAGTATTTCCCCTTATTTCCGAGGCCACTCCGTGTCCTCCCTGCCATGTGTGTGACATGTGTGTGGGGCCCAGGCGCAGAACTCTCCCAACATTCCCACATTGCGTGCCCCTGGCTGCGTTCTCCCCATCCTTTACAGCCCACCAAACCACTCTTATGCCTCATCTGTATTCTGATCCCATGTTACTGTATGACTTAAATTTTAATTACACAAGGGATCTAATCTACATTGCTTTAAAAATAAAATTTTGTAGACAAGGCTAAGGTCCCCTTTGATGACTTACCCCAATCCTGGTCCTTTCCCCCTTGACCCAAGGTAGCATAGTTAAATGTTTAAGGTGTATATGCCCAGATATTTTTGTTTTTATATGTGTGCATAGAGACTATGTTGTATTTATATTGCATGTGGCCATTTTTAATATAAATGGCATTGTACATTTATGTTTTGTAAAATTACTGGAAATCTATCCATGTCTGCTCACCTGGACGGGCCTTACTGTGCTTAGCTGGTGAGCAGTACTCTACAGTATGAGTCCATCACTGTTTGTTTGACTGTTGCCTCTTTGATGGGCATTAGATTCAGTGTTTAGGTTTACAAATACTGCTTCACCGAAGAACCAGTGAACACAGCCTTTTTTTTGCATGTGTGTGAATTGCTTCCACAGGTTGCGTTTTCTTCTCAGAATCACACAGTGAGGTTATAACAAAGCTGATATTTATCGAAAATAAGTACCAGGCACTGAGGTAGGCATTTGCACAATGAATTTTGAGCTAGGTATGAGATCCTTCCCATTGAATAGATGAGAAGGCTGAGGTGGTGAGGCAAGATTCAAAATCCCATTAATGTTCTTGTTGCTATCAGTCCTTTGAGCTGAGTTCTTTCCCTTCAACTCTGCTGTGAATCACCTGATAGCCAGAACGACATGCCATACTTCCCTTCATTCTCTAGTGTGTCCTGAGTATGCAACCAATCTCAATAAAACTTGCCTGATTATTTGGGAGACAAATTAGCACTATCGGCTTAACTGGCAAGATATTTTATTCAGGTATTTTAGCAGCGATAAGACAACACTAGCATCATAGAGTAGCTGGTTAAAATATTATTAGAAGTTAATTCATATTTTAGCAGATAATTCCTAATTAATCTGCTGTAGTTATCTTGTTAAACATCGATTAAATCTCCCCACATCCCTTACAGGTTTCCTCGATTCATGAGATGTAATTATGCACTATTGCTTGTGTATTCTTTATTGCTTATATAATCTGCCAGTTAAATACAAGTCAAAAAGATTTACTTCAGAGTTCTTTATAACATCACTAAATGTTCTAATTAATAATCAATATCCCATTTACATAATTAATTGGGAAATAATCCTAATGAGATGGTGCCTTGCAGCTAGCCAGGCTGAGAAAAAACTTGTCTCTCCTGTAGCGATCACTTCTCAGAGCGGAAGAGTTTGAGCAACTCAGGTTCCTTTGGGACCACAGGAAGTGCTGGGCTCAGCGCTAAGGGACAAATCAGGATTCTACTGGCACATCCTTATTTACATCACTTCTTAACAGTGTGTAATAAAAGTGTCTTCATGGAACATAACCCATTTCTTGGAAATGAATTTTCAAGGACATAGGCTCAAGCGGACTAAAATAAATGTCTTCATTTTCCTAAAAACCAATGTCATTTTCTGAATCTGAGCCCTCATTCCACTTGATGCAGAGACCAGCTCTTCACGTTAAAGTAAACTTAGTCCTATGTAGTATCTTCTGAGGCATAAATAGTGTTGTAATTCAGTTACATTCTAATACTGAAAAAAAGAACTTTCCGCTTTTTCCCACTCCCTCTTCCTTGGCACTGGCTTTTCACTGGGGAGGCAGGTGGTTTTACAACAGTTCCCCACGGCAGTGCCATCGCAGCAAGCACTGTCCATGTCCTGGGCCGCACCTCTTTTCATCCTAGCTGTCATCCTTTGAGAAATAGCATGAATGCTGAGCCCTCGAGGAAGCTCCTTTCACACTGACCCGCTACAAGCGTTCGGTTGTCCTCATCCTGCATGAGCCTCTTTCACTGAAGTGTTTTTGGCTTTGCTGTGCCCCTGCCCTCCAATCCAGGTTCATAACAGTTCCTCTTCCTCGTCCTTGTTCAGATCTCCAGGTCCCTGTGTTTCTATGACCCTTTCTCAGCCCTTCCTAGCCCTTCTCCTGGGCTTTGGGATCACTTAACTCTGAGTCATTTTTTGACAATAGAAGAACTAAGGGACTGTCAGGGGTCCTTGCTCTGCCCCTTACCACCTTACAGTCTCCCTGCTTTATTGTTCACATGCCCAAAATAACAAGAGTCCCTGAAAGGAATGCTGAAGAGTGTAACTCTGGGTGGAAACAACAAGACACAGATCTTATCTCCTTGACCCCTAGAAAACCAGAGGTTCTTGTTTCATTCCCCTCTTCCAAATGATCTGGGGGTAGTGGGGGAATGACACAAAAATAGACCCACACCTCTGTTTCTTAGATCTTCTCTGGTTCTTTTCTCCCTCTCTGTTACATGTGGGGGAGGCAGTTGAGGCAGAGATGGTTCTACTTAGGAGCATTCCTTTGCTTCAATTTTTTTTTTATGTTGCTCTAGAAATCTCAGCACTTTATCAAGGAAGCTGACAATGTGGAATCTTTGTCCTCTGGCTCTGGAGTTTTAAAGGTGGTCCCTTGTAAACAGTGGAAACAGGTGGTCTCAAAGAAATGGAGAAAATAATATGCCAAGTAATATCTCAAGGATTTCTCTGCCATACCGTTATCATGTCAGAGCCAAGGCTGGGAATATCGGGATATATGGAGTTGCCAGTGTTCACACCAAAGAGGACCAACCCAAACCAACAACACAGAGACAGGGAAGCAGCGTGACGCTCCCAAGGCTTCCATGGGGTGGGATCCAGTCAGCCATGCAGCTTCTTCCTCTTGCCTAAAGTCAGGGGGATGGTTGCATGGGCCCCTCAAAGGGAACTTCTGTCTCAGGCAAGTTTTCTGTAAAATAGGAAGAATCTGCTTCTCTGATTTGTTTTTTATCCCAAATTTCTGGCTTCACTTAAGAAATAAGTCTGTATGCTTGGGGTTCTTGGAGATGGGAACTGCACATTCTGAGAGTTTTCAAGGAAGAAGGAGAAGAAACGGATTTAAAATAAAATTCTTCATTGTTCATTGAACTACAGGTTGCACTTGGTGAAACAAAATAATATTTTGATCTGGAAGAAGAAAACTCCTTCACCCAAGCACATGTGAGCTCTTACTGCAGTTGTCTCTGTTCAGATGACACTGCCAGAACAGCCACACATCAGATCAACCAAAAGTACTATCCCCCTGTTGAAAAGGCCATTGTTTGTCATGTTCTAAGAATTGTCTGCCCCTTTTGATTATCAGCAAAAAAGAGTTTTAACGCCTTCTTTCTTGCTTATTCGTCTTTCCGGCTCTTAATCACAAGGGAATTGAATTTCCACACCGACCCTTTTCCCAAAGAAGAGCTGCTTCTTCTTCCACAATAACAGCAATATAGTTGAAGCAGGATGGGTCTATCTCCTCCCAGAGCTCCAAGTTCAGCACCAGTACATTGGATACCAGGGTGGGAAGCCCCCTCTGAAGACCACCTTGTTCATCTTCTGTCTCCTGGAAAGATACTCTTCAACTCAACCGGGAGAGGTCTCTCACCTTGGAAATCTCTTAGGAAGGACACTCCTTAGCTTCTTGCTATTGATCATGCCAATGTCTTTATGTTTAGAAATGCTTCATGTTTAATCATAATCTTTCCTACCACTTTTTATTTTCCTCCTTTTTATGAGCCTTGCCTGTGCAAAAAGGGTGAAGTGGGGAAAGGTTGTTTTGGTGTGACTTCTCTTTTCTTCTCCCTCTTTTTCTGCATTCTCTGCTCTCTCCATTGCCCAGGTTTCTCTGGGACTTAATTGTCATAGAGGTAAGGAGATAGATGCACTGTTTTTTGTTTTGTTATTTTTTAGGCATTGGTGCCTTACAAAATGAGCCCTCTAAGAAGAGAACAATGCTTAATACAAAATGTTGAATGATTAATGATGGCATTTCAGACACCTCTGAAAGGGCAACCAGGTTAGCGTGAACTTTGCTCACATCCCTCAAATAATGTCATGCTTGTAAGATCAATTATGACTAGGGAGACAAGGCAGCCAGCTATGAGTTTCAGGGAATGTGCATCCATCTCTCCTTAACAACTATGCTACTGTGGCTGACTTAGTAGATGTCTCTTGGTCTCATTTTCCCGATCTGTAAAATGGGAGTAATCAGCCTACCTCATAAGTATTGTGAGGGTATTAAATGTCTCTTAGTTTTGTTTTCCCTACCTACCAAATAGGGGCGGGCAATCAGCCTACTTCACTGATTATTGTGAGGGTCAAATGAGATGATATAGATAATGCACTTTTCCCAATGCTCTCCAGGCATATTGCATTTAATACAAACTGGCTCTTACTATAATCCATGGTGACTCTTTCCAGAGACAATCAAAAGATTTTCATACAAGCTAGTGGAGTACCAAGAAGTGCCAGTGGGGAGTAGTTGCTCTTTCTACTGATACATTTGATAAATATTACTATATAACCAACAAACATCTTTCTCCCCAGGATAATTCAATCTGGCAAGTAGTGAGGGAACAGAGGCACAGGGAGGCGAGCAGCTCCCCAGAGCACAGTAGGCTAGGCATGGATAGCCAGGTGAGTGGAAGAACAGCTCTTCTGTCCTCTGCCTCCCCTAAACATTTTGCAGTTCTCATTAACTAGAGCGAATGTCAGCAAGCACTAGGAGTTAGACTGACCCTGTGTACCACATTTTATATTTCCCAGGACTGGCCCATATACAGCTTCTTTTATTCTAAGATAGAGGTCTGCTCAGCTTACAGTCAAGCAGATAGTCAAGTTGTAATGTGGTTAAACCTGAAAGAATTATGAACTGTAGCAAAAACAGCCAACTAAGGGATAGCTCAGACATTTTTTCTTTCCCCTTGATATCTATGGAAATGTTCATTTTCAAGCATCACAAAAATAATTACCTACTCTATATATTTTCTCCCTTTTTATGGTTTTTATTGGTATACAACATTATTCAGCCTAGGCTCTTCCATCTCCCAAGCCAATTTCTTTCGCATCTGTGTTTATATTGATGCTATTCAAACAATGATCCTCCACCTCCCATCAGTTTCCATCGTGCATTTCACATATTATGAACTTATTTAAACAAAAATCATCCTCTCTGGGTACATTTCTTTCCCATCTGTTTCCCCTATGCCTCATACTACCAATTCTCATTTCAAAGCAACATTGTAATATCATTTATTGTTATTCTCTCTTGTTTTCCTAAGTGTCTTCTGTGACATTCAGAGTGGGAGAGGTGAGGAGAAGGGAGATATACAGTATGACTGATTTATAGTCAAGAAGGGGTTTCTTACTCATAATGCTTCTAAAAGGATTCATATCCATTTTTTTTTTTCAGAGTGATGGGATCTCTATAATGACTACACTTGATGGGTGGTTTACAGCTAGTTTCTAATGTACTTCCTCTAAATATCATTTTTGAGAGTTTGGAGAAAGAAAAAAGGAAAAAATACAGCTAGTTATGCAGAACAGCCTAAATATCTAGATTTTCAGATTTTTAGATTGTATACTGGCATTCAGATGTTTGACTGAATTATTCGCCCTTCCTCCAGATGCTTGGCACGTGGAAACACGGCTCCTTGTCTATTAGAGTCGAGATGAGGTGGTGGAGTGGGGGGTTGGCAGGTGTTTTTCTATTATGAAACAATTTAAACTTGGGCAGTCAAATCCGTCTTTGAACACATTTTTAACTTAGTAATTTTTTTTTTTTAGTTTCCCTTTGTTCAGAAGTAGTGATCAATTTCCTGGGGTCAGGAAGACCTGCTGTAAATACCCTGATCCTTCATAAATCAGGTATTTGTGTACCTACTTTCCATAGAGCTCTGGCCAGGCCATGAGAGACAATTTAGTCTCATAGTCTGCCTAGCAAGGATGTGTGTTCCTTCTGCCTCTGCTTGCCTTACCCAGATGAAAGGCCTGGGGCCTGGTACATGCTCCCAAGGCCATCTGTGGGAGACTGGCTCAGATTTTTAAAGAGAAACAAGCCTTTTCCATCTTTGAAGAAATATCTGTGGAGCCCACATTCTGATAGACAACTTTGAGAGGTCCCCAAATTCTGTGTGGAGTATCTGGCTCATTTATAAATGGGCTACATTTCTTTCTCTGAAAGAACAGGTCAAGTAAATATTATTTCATAGAACACTTATCTTTGGAATGAGGAGAGCTGCTTTAAATGAGTTGGAGGCCTTTTTCAAGAGTTCCTGCGTCAGAGTCTCTCCCACAGCAAGGATGCTGGTGGGGCGTCCGCACTGTCTGGTTCAGTCCTTCCTGTTGCTTTGAAGTCGGGCACTCGGGAGTTGAGTCCCTGCTTTACTTTCTCTGGGCTAAAGAAAGCAAGATACTTCTATGCTTTGTTTGTAATGGTTTTACAAGTGGGGAAGAACCCATTCATCTCTTTTACAGCTCATTACACCTGAGGAGCCTTATTTTAGTCAAAGGAAATTGCCCTTTGGGGAGTGGTTAGGATTAGCAAGGAGCAAAATCTTTTGGGGGTGGAAAACACTCTCTTCTCTGCATGTTACCGAAAACAAAACCAGAACTTCCCTACCTGCTCCATGATATCATCTCCCATTAGTACACTGAAGGTCTTTTCCTTTTCTCAATTCTCCCCCTGTGAATGTTATTTCTGTTTGGTTTTGTGTGCTCTGTCCAAATGAGCAGGGGGATCGGACCTATTTTCCTTAGGTAGGTCAGGTCTGGTTTCAGTTCTATGATAGGATAAACTTTCTAAAAGCTGGAAGATCCAATCATCTTGAGGTGTAGTCACAGGAAGCTCCTATGCGGTCTTTTGGAAGTGCTGAATCAGGGGAGTTAAGTGTCAGAAGGCACATTGGACCGAATGTCCTCAGACCATGCTTTAGGAACGTGATTGCTATGGGAGGTATAATTTCCCAGTCACAGAGACCCCTTCCTGTCAGGAGCCGTTGTCATCTGTGACACCATCTTGTGAGAGCTCAGCCATCGTCTATACTAACCACAAAACCTGTACTCACCCTTCCTCTTTCCTTTCCCCCCCTCCTCTCTGCTAGAGCACAAGAACAAGAAAGTTAACTCATTTAGCAATAGATGTTAGGAACCATGTGACACAAGAACAAAAGGACTCCATCTTGTTGTTTACTTCTTGGTCAGTTTCCCGCCACAGCTTCCCGCTAAGTCCTCAACCAGGTCCGTTGCTTACGTCAAAGACTACTGAGCATGTGCACAACTCGGTGTGTGATTGGACTTTGGAAGCTACCTCATTATCATAATGGGCAACCAACCAGAAAAAGCTACTTCCTACCACGCCCCTTCAAATGCTATATATTCCTTGCCTTTTCTGTTAATAAAGTAGAGCTTGACAAAAAACTGCAGGCTCTCCGTGTCATTTTGTCTCATCCCATTTCATAGGTAGTCGCGGCTCCCCCGAGGTCTCCCACGTCTTAAGAAGCCCTCGCTGGCGAGGACACCTTCCTCTCCATCTCCTCATTACCACTTGAAAGATCCTCCTTGGCACACCAAGGAAAGACTTCCTGGGCTTAAAGCCCAAATGTCTTAAATAAAAATTCAATCATACTAAAATATAAGTGGCAAGTGTATCCTTTCTAGAAGCAGGATTTGACATGAGAGAAGGGGAAGCTTGTGGGCACAAATGACTTTAGGGGACACCAAGAATGGGGAAATGTTGGAGGGACAGGTGAAATGACTTCAGGATGAACTTCACTGACTGTCACATTTGGCAACCAGCTGTTTTCAGAGGTATAGACAAGGAATTTGTGACAGGTGGGAAGATGGAGAAAGGAACTGGGGAGAGTGGCTAAAACAATGCCTCCAGAAATTGAAGTAGACAGAGCATGCATGCTGGGCCAGCTTGCGTGTGGAGTAGAGGTGAGGACAGAGAGAGGAGTCCTGTATAATATTCTGCAGGACACAGAGTGGAGCTAAGCAATTCAATAACTGTCCTAGTTTCAGCTACATTGGTGCAAGGGCAAAGCATTGAAATTCGCTTTCAATCCAGTTTATTTGTTGCTATCTAAGTTCCAAATTGCTTTTTTTGTGAGGTTGGCCCATTTGCATGCAAGGGGCCTCACTCTAATCTACACTGATAATGATTTGGGTAAAATTCCTTACTCCTCCCTGAAGGCTCATTCTGTGGAAAGGAAGGATAACAAAGCCAACCTCTTCATGATTAAACAAGGAAGAAAATTACATCTTGTTTTTATTCTTTTCACTTCTTTCTCCATCTCTCACCATGTTGGATGCTGAACCAGGCTTGACAGAGACATCGACTTGAGAAGATGGGTGATTTGTTTCTTGGAATTCAAACTTCTTTTTATCATGAACCCTCAGTTATACTGCCCAGCCAATTTCACCATTAAACAAAACAAATTGAATGAGAGGAATATTATTTAATCTACACATGGCCAACATTCTTTAATAACCTAGGTTTTCTTGAACCTAAATCTTATAGAAACTTATTCATCTTCTTTCTTTAAGTGTCTAAGATTTATTCTCAGAGATACTTAATTCTTACATGGTTGAAATTACACATTCACCGTGGGAAAATTCAACCATAGTCCTTTCTATCCCAATCTGTTTCATTTGGTTCTGGTCCATTCTGTCCCATTTTCCCTCTGTCTCATTCTAGAAATCACTGAAATCAAATCTGGAACTTAATTCCATTTTTGAGGACCGGGATCCGCTACCACGACTCAGTGGTGAGCCCCCGTGATGCCAATAGTGAGTTGGAGCTCTACAAGGGTAGAGCTCCTCTGACCATTTCATTATCTACCCCTCCCTGGCCAGACAGTGGACAGGAAGTAAATGGGGAAACACTCACTCAAGGGACCAGCATCTGCGTGAATGGACAGGTAGTGCTGGCACCCCACTGAAAAACAATTAATAGAAAGGTGAGTCAGTCCAAGGGAAAATTTGAAATAGGTGACATTTACTTAAATGTATTTAATGTCCTTTTTCTCCACATTTTTCTTCCCTCACATGGCTCCTTATTGGGAAATTCCCCCTTTCTCTTTCCTAGCCCTGGGTTCTCACAGCACTTTCCTGCTCTCCTGGGTGCCCCTCTGTGGCACTGTAATGGAAGCCTGGCCCCTCTTTCCCATCCAGTTATAGGTATCGACCCCTGCTCTCTGCTTTCCTAGTGAATACTAGTGAACTGTAGGCTAAATTCTACTGAAGAATAAGGAGTTCATATGTTATCCTTTCCTGTGGATTCTGGACTTTAAAAGGAGACTTCAGAAATGATTTTACTCAATGCTGAGGATGTGGAGAAAAGGAGAATCCTCGTGCACTGTTGGTGGGGATGTAAATTGGTGCAGCCACTATGGAAAACAGTATGGCAGTTCCTCAAAAAAATTAGAAATAGAACTACCATGTGACCCAGTAACTCCACTTCTGGGTATTTGTCTGAAGAAAATGAAAACACTAATTTGGAAAGGAATATGCACACTGATGTTCATTGAACCATTATTTATAATAGGCAAGATATGGAAGCAATGTAGGTGTCAATCACAGACTAGATAAAAGATGTGGTATATATATATGTATATATACACATATATATGTACACACACACAGTGGAATATTATTCAGACATGAAGAAAGAGATACTGCTTTTGTGACATCATGAGTGAAACTTGAGGGCATTATGCTTAGTGAAATAAGTGAGACAGAGAGAGAACAATGTTGTGTAATCTCACATATATGTGGAATCTAAAAAAAGCTGAATGTATAGAAAAAGAGTAGAATGCTGGTTGCCAGGGGCTAGGAACTGGGGGAGAAGGGGAGATGTGTCAAAGGGTACAAACTTCCAAATTTAGAGACAAGTAAGTTCCACGGATCTAATGTACAGCATGGTGACTATGTTTAAAAATACTGTATTATATTTAAAAGTTGCTAAGGGAGTAGATCTTAAATGTTCTCACCACAAGAAAAAGAGATAATTATGTAATGTGATGGAGGTGTTAGCTGATGCTATCGTGGTAACAGTTTTGCAATATATAAGTGTATCAAATAAACACATTGTATATCTTGAACTACATAGTTTTCTATGTCAGTTACATCACAAAGAAGCTGGAAAAAAATAAAAGTGCTATTTGTTTGCTTAAAAAAAAGATTTAATCTAAAGGAATGAATCTCTTTGGTGGAATTCTAGGCACCTTGGTGGAAAATTTTTGAGCTGAGTGTCTGGTCCTATTGGTGGTGAAACTCTACCATGCATATCATTTTCTATTTCCTCCCTAGTTAAAGTCAGTTCTGCCAGCTGGACCTGAGGGAGAACTTTTAATTAGAAATGCTTCCTGAGGCATTCACTCACTTCATTCATTTATACAGCCCCACAACAATGTATTCATTCACTGAACAGATATTTACTGAGCACCTACTCTATTTCATTGTATACAAATGAAGAATAAGGCAATGTGGTGAAATGTGAACGACCCGAGTTCACTTCCTGACTCCGTCCAGGCTAAGAATATTTGCCAAACCCATCCTATCTATCAGAAAGGAAAAAAATAAGAAAGAAATAAAATGGAAGGATGGAGAAGATACAACACACTTGAACTTAATCCTTGCTGCTCTCTCACTGTGGCTCAAGATGAAAGAGTTCGGGAAGGCAAGATAAATACTTCAGGCAGAGCAAGCCGGCTGCTGAGGCATATTTAAAAATCAAATTACCATTTTAATAATATGCATCGTTTCCATGTCAAATGATGACATTATTGGCACAGACTAGAAGGTGACACAATTTTGAGTGCTTAAACTGTACCAACAATAGATGGAACTATCTTAAACGGACTGCAAAGCCATTCTGCCATCTGGCACCCTCTCTCCCCATCCTGGTGGGAATCGGAGAAAAGAGCTCTTCCAAGTGGTAAAATGAAATTGGCTGCTGCCTTGAGAACGCACAGCGAGGAGGGCCTGTTCACAGATGTGACATTCTTCTTGCTGGGGTTGCATAAAGCGGTGACTTCCTAAGCAGCAGCCCTGTATCATTTTTTATTATTGTAAATACATACATGTAGCAGTCTTATCGTCATATTATTTTTTTATCATTGCAAATATATGACATGTTCACTGTAGAAAACACAGCAGAACGCAAAGCAAAAATAGATATCATTGATAAAACCTGGAGATAGCTCATACTGATATTTCAGTGTATAGCTTTCCAATCTTTTTTTAAAAAAGGTTCTGTGTGTATTCTATGTGTATTCATGTCCATGGGAGTGTGTGTTTTCAAAGAAAAATTAAGATCAAACTGTAAGTATTTCCACTTAATGCAGGTCTGACATGAGCGTGTGGCCTGTGCTTGGTTTAATGCTCGGCTTTTGCCATTGTGAAATTCCTAATTTTATCTTTGAACTTGTGTTTTTTGTAAGTTAAGTCCCATGGGATGTGCTTGTGAGCAGAGAGTTGTGTGCAATATTGGTGAGACCTGCTCCGGCTGCCACACTGACACACAGCGTTCAACGTGCTCCAGGAGCGCAGAATTGTACACGGGAGCGCAATGCATGGGACTTTCATGAAACTGAAAACCAGCACCAAAAGAGGACGTTCCATCTTCGACTGAGCAAATGGGAATGCTGATAGTCACAAAAGGCCATACTGTCTCTCTGAACCAGCACTTGCTTCTGACACAGAAAGCAGACAAGGGTGTTCTGAGAAACACAAATGACAAGGAACCCTGCCGTATCCTTTCTGACTCATGCTGTTCCCTCTATTAGCCAATCATTTACCCTGAAAACGATGACATTGAGGGAAAGGGGAAAATAGGACAATCTTACTTCTTTTTCTTTCAGTCTTTCCTCACCCATCAGTAAGCTAACACTTGAGAACGTTGCTCAATATTCCATGTATCAAGAAGTGGAATGAAAAAAGTTCATTTTGTGCAGCATTTCCATAGTTTTGGCAGGAAAGTGTTACATGTGTGTATGAACTTTGAAATGTAAAATGCAAAATTTTGGTAATTCTGCAAGTGAGTTAAACGGTTTTATTATTTGCATTTTCAACTTGCATGGTACAATAGAAAGATGAGTGGTAAAATTCATGCTAATAAGTTAAATTTGTAGTGTTTCTTTACTTAGCACATTTAATAGCAAAAAAATGCCAGGTCATGGCAAATGAGAGACCATAGAAGAAAGGAAAGATACTTTTATCCTGTTTTTCAACCCCACTTTTTCAATTTTCTCTGGGCTGTGTGAATGAAAGGCAGCAGGGAAGACTTGGGCTCTAGAATGGGCCTGAGGGGGCCATGGGAGGTGCAGGGACAGCAGTGCAGGCTTTCATGGTATCCCAGGTGAGAGCCAATAACTCCTTGGAACACAGTGGTGGCTTTAGAGATGGAGATTAAGAGTATTGGGGAAGGAAAGCCAAAAGATGCAACATGATGGGTGAGGGAGTGAGGCATCATGAAGTTCCCGTAGGTTTCTGTCTGGTAAAATTTCTTGGACCATACTACCCTTCATAGGAATAAGGACGATTGGAAAAGGACCAACTTGGATTGCTATGGTAAATATTAATGTGAGGCACCCTTGCGATAACCAATAGGATTTTGAGCAGGATGTTGGATAAAGATTTCTATAGCTCAAAAAAGTAATAAATATTTCCCATTATAATTTGACCAAAAATATGCTTAATGTCTTATTACGTATTTTCTACTGAGTTTATATTTGCCACCGACTTCAATGCAAAGAACCTTTATTTGGTGTCTAGGATGTGCCAACCACTTGTGAGTTTCTACAAGGATATAAATCCCACAAAGGAGGTGGAACTGGAGCGTTGAAGGATTAATGGGGCTTCAAGTGGTAAAGGGGTAAGGTAAATGGATATGGAGGAGAGGGTGAAGAATATGGGGAGAGGAGCGGCGCTGAGAAATAGCATCAGCTCTTTGTAGGCAGTGGTTTCATTTTCCGTTCTTATTATGCCCACCCCCACCCCCTCCAGTTTAGAACAATGCTTGGTCCCTAATTCTGCTTTGGTTAACTCTAATCTCTATTTCTTGTGAGCATATAGTGTTTCATCACCCATACTGTAGATAGGAGATCTTATCCAACTGATCCCCTACTTCCACCGCAGACGTAATTAATTGCTTTCACCTGCACTCCTGTATTGCTTATCTTTTATGCTAAAATTGCTCTTGTCATGCACTGTTTGGGTTAAATACATGTAAGTCCCTCTATTTCCCGGGGCATGGATTTCCTAAGGGTTTCTGCTATGTCTTCTACATCTTTGCCCCCCTGTCCCCCTGTACAGAACAGTGCATTGTACCAACAAATGGCTGCTGAATCCACTTGAACAGAAGCCAGTAACTTTTGACTCCAGAGCTGGCAGTGTGAGTGATCTGGTGAAAAGTCCCAGACTGCAGGCTGGTGAGGACTGGGAGCAAGAGAAGAAACTGAATTTGAATAATTGATTTTTAAGGAGGAGGCATATGCTTCTGCTGTAACCTCCCCACTCCAGACAGCATGGCTCAGCTGCAAGTCAAAATGCATTATGTATTTAATGTGTCTCATGGGGTTGGTGTCTGAGATAATAGGAAGAGAAGGCAAGGATTATAATCAAAGTGGCAACATCTGAAGACATTTAGCCGGTGGTGAAAGGTCAGGGCATATCTTCAGATATTTAGTCAACCTGTGCCAGAGAGTAGTGGCTATGATTGAGGGCGTGTGTGTGCATGTGTGTGTAGTTTAGAGAGAGAAGAAATGAAGGGGCAGGCTCAGGCTCTCTAGGCATGATGTTTCTTGGAGTTGGAGTTGCAGCACCTAGATGTCAATCTGATCGTTGATGTTGATGCCTGGGACTTGAACCTGGTAAGAATAAAAGCATTTTGTCTGGGTTACCTGAAGTTAGGGCAAAAGGAAATGGGGTTTTGTGGGGGCAAGAAGAAGTTACGTTACCAGGAAGAGGGAAGCTATCTTACAACTGCCATGTATAAAATGCTTTATCTTTTTAAATATACCCCCAACAAAGTTATATGTGAGGTAGCAATATCTGTATTTTCAGTAAGAGAAAATGGAGGATCAGAGAGGTTGAATAACGTCACTAGTATCACATGGCTCAGAAGAAGCAGCGTTGGGATTCAAAGCCAGGTTTAACTAAAGCCAAAGGTTATGAGTGCGTCATTGCACCCTCTGCTTTCTAGACTCTGAGATGTAGGTTGTGAGATATCCTCCTGTGAAGGTATTTGAATAGCGGAAGGGAAGAAAATGTGGGTATTGCCCTGGAATGAACTGAAATGGACTAATTATCAGAGAGGAACAGGCAAATAGCCTACAGGAGTTCTGGACGCTTCATCTAGATCCATAGTATTATTGTAAGTTAGCCCCAAGTTCCCTGATGTTTCTAGAAGACCTGTGATTGGGATTTACAGGACTTAGCACTGACCTCGTCTCCAAACTGAAAGGAGACAAGAAGAGAGGGGACTGAGGTGGGAACTCCCAGGACAAAAGGCTAGTGCATCACAAACTGAAAAGGGTCTTCATAATCATTAAATGTGATGTTTGCATTCTGCAGACTAAAGCCCAGGGACAGACTCCAAAATATTTATTTTCAAAGGAAAAGGTTATGCTATGGTCCTCCTAGAATCCTTTTCAGCACCCTCTGGGGCTTTCTGTACATTTCCACTTTCCCAAGAACACATCACCCTTATCATTTTTTATAGGACCTTTCTGTTAGTTCTCAAACCCAAGACATTTGATATTAGATATTCTGTATTAAAAAATATATAAGTATCCTCCATTGAAAAAGAATATGTTCTCATAAAAATTTTTATAACAAACAAAATTAATAGAAGGAAAAATCATTTTATATTCTTCCTTCCAGAGACAACAATTTTTAATATTTTAATGAGGCTTCCTTCAGGTCTCTTTTTATATATCTTTGTTTTCATGTTGCTTCATGTTCTTTTATAAAGATATTTGAATAGGAGAGTTTGGAAATGAATTTCAGGCATGTTGGATAGGTTTGGCCCTGTGATGCATATATTGTGTCTGAGTGTTTGGTGTGTGCATGTGTGTATGTGCACAAGGGTGGGAGAAGCAGATGGAAGGTGAGATTTGGGGGAAGGTAGTGTGCCCAGCCCAACACCCTTGAAGCCCCATGGCATGGGGGGCTGTCACAGCTCTCTGAGAGACCTGGGGCTCAGCATTCTCAGCAAGGGAGGGCCCGACGTCACACTCGTGGCATAAACTTGTCCCTTGGCTGTCACTCAGATATGAATTACACTATCAAATGGTGGTGGGATAACCAAAACATCTACTTCCATTATCTCCACTCATGAAGAACTACTCCGGAAAGAGGAAACAATGAACCAGGAAAACAAAAAAAATCACCCTGGAGAAGCCAAACTCCTTTGGGAACTCATCAATGCCATGTTGTCACTGGTCAAAGATGGAAGGATTGAGAGATCAGGAGCTGAGTGGCTGTGTCCTCTGCTTTCTCAGTCCAGGAAGAGGAAAATGGGCTCAGACATCAAACTGGAATCTCTTAGGTGTCAGGGCGTTCCAAGAAGCATGCTTCCCTGGATCACACAGAGGCTACAGCATTTGTCTCCATCCTGTTTTTCCACCGATGATTCTGAAGCCTTGCCACGACGGCAACCAGCTGTCTCTGTCAAGCCCAGCGTTTTTCTGTCTCTCACGCTTTCACTCGCTTTCCATCACACACACTAGTTCTGTTAACTAGAAGCCTTTGCAGTAAGGCAGTGAGGTCGTGAGGGTTACGGTCCCCACTGGCCAAAGCAGCTGGTGGCGGTCTGGGGCTCCAGATATTTTTAAGATCAAAATCGGGGGGAAAAATATCAAACCACTCTTTGAAGCTGCTGCTCCAGTTTTCTGTGGAGTGGCGTTGGGTCTCCTCCCCACCCCCCAGTCCCAGGCACTGTCTTAACCCAGCCTTTTATATATTTACACTCTAGAACATTTCCAAAAACATATGTGCACTTTAACAAAAGTTGTCTTAGCCAGTATTCGTGGGAAGAGTCTGAATGGGAGCTCCACAGCCCTGCTTGGAAGAAAAGAATGCAGGAGGGGAATGGAGAAACCAGGGTTGGCGGCAGCTTCATGCCTTTTAATCATCTCACGGTCCTCCCTCTGGAAGGGCATCCCTTGCCTGAGGACCCTTCTGGCCAGAGAGTGCAAGGAGGACCCTGGGATTTACAGGCAACAGAGAGTTAACAATAGTGGTCCCCCCCCTTCGCTGCTGAAATGACCTTGGAAAAGCTGCTTACCCTTCCTAAGCCTCAGCTTCCTCATCTATAAATTGAGATGAGTGATATCTCTCTACAGGAAGTATGGGAACTAAGCAACATACGCTTCAAGTCTAATACAGTGAGAACACAGTCGATCTGCAAATGCAATAGCATTATTACCAAAATCCTTATATCTGTGTCATGTCTTTCCATATGGAAATTGGAATTCTTGGGAATTCTTTGACTTGCCCAGTCGCATGTGGTAATCTGTGAACTTACACACATGAGGAATAAAAACACCCAGTGAGATGCAGATCTGAGCTCTGGGACTTCCTACTCCACCTGTCGTAGACAGTCCTGCTACCGGACAGGGAAGAAGGTGATCTGAGGTTCAGAGTCCTGAGAAGGACTGGCCAGCTCCAAAGATTCCTTGTCAGTCTGCCAGGCTGGTGCCTGAACTCCCACCCATGTGCATTCTTTACTTTGATGTGAAATATGACCTTTGTTAAAGAAAAAATTCCCCAGAGGGGAGATGTCTTATTAGGCATTTGCCCCTGTGTGTGCCTGGGAAGGATGATGAGAGAATAAAAACGCTTTGAAGGTTATTTGAAGGTCAAGGACTCAGAGATTCGTAGTCAGACCTGAGAGGATTTCTTTGGGTTCGTCCTCCGTTTTCTTTCCATACCGAGGAATTGGAAGCTCAGAAGTTGGAAAAGCCAATGCAAAGGTGCTGCCAAGGTGGGGAGGCAGACACATGAAACAGAAAGCCGGTCCTGAGTGCCAGCCTCACCACATTTTGTAAATGTGCCCCTAGGCCATTCGTGGCCACATTCTCTCTCCCAGGTTCGCATGCAATTTTTTTTTCTGTGTCATTGAAAATTTATTAAAAGCATGTTTTGGAGGGATAATACATTTTTTTTTTACATTTTTAATAGGTAGTACATTATGTCAAGACTCAAACTGATGTAAAAGTGCATTCAA
Organism: Smutsia gigantea; assembly: GCA_032199065.1. NCBI lineage: Eukaryota > Metazoa > Chordata > Mammalia > Pholidota > Manidae > Smutsia > Smutsia gigantea. The sequence goes on along the minus strand of JAVSCE010017794.1, from coordinate 7,138 downwards.
TGAATAACCTCACTCCTAATGCTGTGCACCAGCTGCCAGGGCCCCCCACCCGCAGTGCCCACATGGTGCACTTTTACAGGTGTCTTGAATTAAACTGCAAAAGCTTCTTGATGCAAAACCAAACAAATGCAACTTGACAATGTGAATTCTCCCTTTCTGTACCCAGGGCATTGTACGAGGTGCACCGTCTGCACCCACCTTTTGCTTTCAGTTGATGATCTATCTTGGAGACATTTTCATAGCAGCACATGGAAACCTATCTTGTTTTTCAAAAACATGTTTAATTTTTTTTTATAATTTATTTTGGTATCATTAATCTATGATTACCTGTGCAATATATATTTTTAAAGTTTATTTTGATATTAATCTACAATTAAATGAGCAATATTTTTTAATATAATTTATTTTGGTATCATTAATCTACATTTACATGTGCAATATTATGGTTATTAAACTACCCCTTCATCCAGTCCCCCCAACCAACCCCATTACAGTCACTGTCCATCAGCGTAGTGACATGCTATAGAATCACTACTTGTCTTCTCTGAGTTGTACAGCCCTCCCCGTGCCCCCCCAACATTACGTCTGCTAATCCTAATGCCCCTTTTTCCCTCTTATCCCTCCATTCCCACCTATCTTCCCCAGTCCCTTTCCCTTTGGTAACTATTAGTCCGTTCTTGGGTTCTGTGAGTCTGCTGCTGTTTTGTTCCTTCAGTATTTTTTCTTTGTTCTTATACTCCACATATGAGTGAAATCATTTGACTTGTCTTTTTCGGCTTGGCTTATTTCACTGAGCATAATACCCTCTAGCTCCATCCATGTTGTTGCAAATGGTAGGATTTGTTTTCTTCTTATGGCTGAATAATATTCCATTGTTTATATGTACCACATCTTCTTTATCCATTCATCTACTGATGGACACTTAGGTTGCTTCCATTTCTTGGCTATTGTAAATAGTGCTGTGATAAACATAGGGGTGCGTCTGTCTTTTTCAAATTTGGCTGCTGCATTCTTAGGGTAAATTCCTAGGAGTGGAATTCATGGGTCAAACGGTATTTCTATTTTGAGTTTTTTGAGGAACCTCTATACTGCTTTCCACAATGGTTGAACTAATTTGCAGTCCCACCAGCAGTGTAGGAGGGTTCCCTTTTCTCCACATCCTCACCAACATTTGTTGTTTGTTTGTGTTTTGGATGTTGGCCATCCTCACGGGTGTGAGGTGATATCTCACTGTGGTTTTAATCTGCATTTCTCTGATGATTAGCGATGTGGAGCATCTTTTCATGTGCCTGTTGGCCATCTGAATTTCGTCTTTAGAGAAGTGTCTATTCATGTCCTCTGCCCATTTCTTAATTGGATTATTTGCTTTTTGTTTGTTAAGGTGTGTGAGTTCTTTATATATTTTGGATGTCAACCCTTTATCAGATACGTTTTTTATGAATATACTCTCCCATACTGTAGGATGTCTTTTTGTTCTACTGATGGTGTCCTTTGCTGTACAGAAGCTTTGCAGCTTGATATAGTCCTACTTGTTCATTTTTGCTTTTGTTTCCCTTGCCCGGGGAGATATGTTCATGAAGAATTCGCTCATGTTTATGTCCAAGAGATTTTTGCCTATGTTTTTCTCTAAGAGTTTTATGGTTTCATGATTTACATTCAGGTCTTTGATCCACCTTGCATATACCTTTGTGTATGGGGCTAGACAGTAGTCCAGTTTCATTCTCTTACATGTAGCTGTCCAGTTTTTCCAACACCAGCTGCTGAAGAGGCTGTCTTCTCCCCATTGTATATCCAAGGCTCCTTTATCAAATATTAATTGACTGTATATGTTTGGGTTAATGTTTGGATTTTCTATTCTGTTCCAATGGTCTGTGGGTCTGTTTTTGTGCCAATACCAAATTGTCTTGATTAGTGTGACTTTGTAGCAGAGCTTGAAGTCAGGGAGCGTAATTCCCCCTGTTTTATTCCTCCTTCTCAGGATTGCTTTGGCTATTCGGGGTCTTTTGTAGTGCAATGTGAATTTTAGAATTATTTGTTCCAGTTCATTGAAGAAAGCTGTTGGTAGTTTGATAGGGATTGCGTTGAATCTGTAGATTGCTTTAGGTAGTATAGCCATTTTGACAATATTTATTCTTCCTAGCCAAGAGCATGGGATGCATTTCCATTTGTTAGTGTCCTCTTTAATTTCTCTTAGGAGTGTCTTGTAGTTTTCTGAGTACAGGTCTTTCACTTCCTTCGTTAGGTTTATTCCTAGGTATTTTATTCTTTTTGATGCAATTGTGAATGGAATTGTTTTTCTGATTTCTCTTTCTGTTAGTTCACCGTTAGTGTATAGGAAGGCAACAGATTTATGTGTGTTGATTTTGTATCCTGCAACTTTGCTGAATTCAGTTATTAGTTCGAGTAGTTTTGGAATGGAGTCTTTAGGGTTTTTTATGTACAGTATCATGTCATCTGCAGATAGTGACAATTTGACTTCTTCTTTACCAATCTGGATGCCTTGTATGTCTTTGTTTTGTCTGATTGCTGTGGCTAGGGCCTCCAGTACTATGTTGAATAACAGTGGGGAGAGTGGGCATCCCTGTCTTATTCCTGATCTTAGATGAAACGCTTTCAGCGTCTCGCCGTTAAGTATGATGTTAGCTGTGGGTTTGTCATATATAGCCTTTATGATGTTGAGGTACTTGCCCTCTATACCCATTTTGTTGAGAGTTTTAATCATGAATGGATGTTGAATTTTGTCAAATGCTTTTTCAACATCTATGGAGATGATCATGTGGTTTTTGTTCTTCTTTTTGTTGATGTGGTGGATGATGTTGATGGATTTTCGATTGTTGTACCATCCTTGCATCCCTGGGATGAATCCCACTTGATCATGGTGTATGATCCTCTTGATGTATTTTTGGATTTAGTTTGCTAATATTTTGTTGAGTATTTTTGCATCTACGTTCATCAGGGATATTGGTCTGTAATTTTCTTTTTTGGTGAGGTCTTTGCCCGGTTTTGGTATTAGAGTGATGCTGGCTCCATAGAATGAGTTTGGAAGTATTCCCTCCTCTTCGATTTTTTGGAAAACTTTAAGGAGAATGGGTGTTATTTCTTCTCTATATGTCTGGTAGAATTCAGAGGTGAACCCATCAGGTCCAGGGGTTTTGTTCTTGAGTAGTTTTTTGATTACCGATTCAATTTCGTTGCTGGTGATTGGTCTGTTTAGTTTTTCTGTTTCTTGCTTGGTCAGTCTTGGAAGGTTGTATTTTTCTAAGAAGTTGTCCATTTCTTCTATGTTTTCCAGCTTGTTAGCATATAGATTCTCATAATATTCTCTTATGATTCTTTGTATTTCTGTGGGGTCCGTCGTGATTTTTCCTTTCTCATTTCTGATTCTGTTTATGTGTGTAGATTCTCTTCTTCTCTTAATGAGTCTGGCTAGGGGTTTATCTATTTTGTTTATTTTTTCAAAGAACCAGCTCTTGGTTTCATTGATTTTTTCTATTGTTTTATTCTTCTCAATTTTATTTATTTCTTCTCTAATCTTTATTATGTCCCTCCTTCTGGTGACTTTGGGCCTCATTTGTTCTTCTTTTTCCAATTTCAGTAATTGTGTCTTTAGACTATTCATTTGGGAATGTTCTTCCTTTAAATAGGCCTGGATTGCAATATACTTTCCTCTTAGAACTGCCTTGCTGCATCCCACAGAAGTTGTGGCTTTGTGTTGTTGTTGTCATAAGTCTCCATATATTTTTTGATTTCTGTTTTGATTTGGTCGTTAACCCATTGATTAATTAGGAGAGTGTTGTTAAGTCTCCATGTATTTGTGAGCTTTTTTGATTTCTTTCTAAAATTTATTTCTAGTTTTATACCTTGGTGATCTGAGAAGTTGGTTGGTAGGATTTCAATATTTTTGAAATTACTGAGGTTCTTTTTGTGGCCTAGTATGTGGTCTATTCTGGAAAATGTTCCATGTGCACTTGAGAAGAATGTGAATCCTGTTGCTTTTGGGTGTAGAGTTCTGTAGATGTCTGTTAGGTCCATGTGTTCTAGTGTGTTGTTCAGTGCCTGTGTATTTGCTTATTTTCTGTCTGGTTGATCTGTCCTTTGGAGTGAGTGGTGTGTTGAAGTCTCCTAAAATGAATGCATTGCTGTCTATTTCCTCCTTTAATTTTGTTAGTATTTGTTTCACATATGCTGGTGCTCCTGTGTTGGGTGCATATATATTTAAAATGGTTATATCTTCTTGTTGGAGTGACCCCCTTTATCATTATGTAATGTCCTTCTTTATCTCTTGCTACTTTCTTCGTTTTGAAGTCTATTTTGTCTGATACAAGTACTGCAACACCTGCTTTTTTCTCCTTGTTGTTTGCATGAAATATCTTTTTCCATCCCTTCACTTTTAGTCTGTGTATATCTTTGGGTTTGAGGTGAGTCTCTTGTAAGCAGCATATAGATGGGTCTTGCTTTTTTATCCATTCTGTTACTCTGTGTCTTTTGATTGGTGCATTCAGTCCATTTACATTAAGGGTGATTATTGATAGATGTGTACTTATTGCCATTGCTGGCTTTAGATTCGTGGTTACCAAGGTTCAAGGGTTGCTTCTTTACTATCTAACAATCTAACTTAACTTTCTTGTTAAGTAATTGTAAACACTGTGTGATGTTTCTTTATTTCTCTCCCTTCTTATTCTTCCTCCTCCATTCTTTATATACTAGGTGTTTTATTCTTTGCCTTTACTTAGTATTTGGATGGTCTGCTTTCTTTGCTATGATTTTATTTTCTCTGGTGACATCTTTTTAGCCTTAGGTGTGCTTCCATCTAGAGCAGTCCATTTAAGATATCCTGTAGTGGTGGTTTATGAGAGGCAAACTCTCTTAACTTTCGTTTGTCTGGAAATTGTTTAATCCCTCCATCATATTTAAATGATAATCGTGCTGGATACAATATTCTTGGTTCGAGGCCCTTCTGTTTCATAACGTTAAATATATCATGCCATTGTCTTCTGGCCTGTAAGGTTTCTGTTGAGAAGTCTGATGATAGTCTGATGGGTTTTTCTTTATAGGTGATCTTTTTTCTCTCTCTAGCTGCCTTTAATACTCTGTCTTTATCTTTGATCTGTGCCATCTTAATTATTATGTGTCTTGGTGTTGTCTTCCTTGGGTCCCTTGTGTTGGGAGATCTATGAGCTTCGGTGGACTGCGAGACTACTTCCTTCCCCAGTGAGGGAAAGTTTTCAGCAATTATTTCTTCAAAGACACTTTCTATCCCTTTTTCTCTCTCTTCTTCCTCTGGTACTCCTATAATGCGAATATTGTTCCGTTTGGATTGGTCACACAGTTCTCTTAATATTCTTTCATTCCTAGAAATCCTTTTATCTCTCTCTGCCTCAGCTTCTCTGTATTCCTGTTCTCTGATTTCTATTCCATTAACAGTCTCTTGCATCTCATCCAGTCTGCTGTTAAGCCCGTCGATCGCTTGTCTGATTTCTGCATTGTCTTTCCTCACTTCCCTCACTTCTTCCCTCAGCTCTTGCACATTTCTCTGTAGGTCCATCAGCATGGTTATGACTTTTATTCTCAATTCTTTTTCAGGAAGACTACGCATTTCCATCCCTTCAGGCTGCCTCTCTGGGGTTGTCTTGTTGATTTGGTCTGAACCATATTCCTCTGTCTTTTCATGGCTATAGAAGTGGTCGCTGGTAGTTGCCACGTATGTCAGCTGGGCTCTTTAAGACTTTAAAAAGAGAAAAAAGAAAGAAAGAAAGAAAGAAAAACAATTAAAAACAGAAAGAAAAGAAAAAACAGAAAACAAAACAAAACAAAACAAAAAAACAAAAAACAATACAAAACAAAAAAACGCCCACCGGGAGTAGATTCTGTGGGGATGCTGTAGGTGGCACTGTTGCCCCACTTTTCTGCAGCCGTGGCTGCGCTGCTCCACATGGCCCTTTATAGCTCTGGCCGGGTGGGAATGAATGGGAGCCTGGTGATCTCAGTGAGAAGTGTAAGTACGGCCACACTTCCCCAGTCGTCAGCTAAGGCGTCCGAAACTCCCCAGGACTCCCAGCCTGCTGGGCTGAGTGTGCCAGGGTAATCCGGCTCCTCCGTTGGGCTCCTGTCCCTTTAAGACCGCTGAAGAAAGCGCACGCTTTTTATTTCTTTCCCCGAGCCGGCTGCAAGCACCCTGGCGCTTCCCCACTCAGATCCTGCACCCTCTGTCCCTCCAATCTCCGCTACACCACGTGATGTGGGTCAGCGCTCCCCTCGCAGATCACCGGGGCTGGCTACTTCGCAGGGTGTACTTCCACTCCCTCCCGGCTCTGAATCCTCTCCTCCCGCCGGTGCGCTGGGGTGGGGGAGTGCTCGGGTCCCGCCGGGTCAATGCTCCGTATCTTACCCGCCTCTTGGGGTGCCGAGTCCTCTCAGGTGTAGCTGCACGCTGTGCAATTTCCTGTGTATTCTGGTCTCTCTTTTGGGAATATTTGTATTTACTGTATTTTCATAGATAAATATAGTGTTGGGAGGAGATTTCTGCCGCCCTGCTCATGCTGCCATCTCCCGGAAGTCCCATCTAATCTGCTTTTTTTTTTTTTAATATAATTTATTTTATTATCATTAATTTACAATTACATGTGCAATATTACGATTATTAAACTATCCCTTCATCAGGTCCCCCCCACCAACCCCATTACAGTCACTGTCCATCAGCGTAGTGAGATGCTATAGAATCACTACTTGTTTTCTCTGAGTTGTACTGCCCTCCCCGTGCCCCCCCAACATTACATCTGCTAATCGTAATGCCCCTTTTTCCCTCTTATCCCTCCCTTCCTGCCCACTTTCCCCAGTCCCTTTCCCTTTGGTAACTATTAGTCCGTTCTTGGGTTCTGTGAGTCTGCTGCGGTTTTGTTCCTTCAGTATTTTTTCTTTGTTCTTATACTCCACATATGAGTGAAATCATTTGATACTTGTCTTTTTCGGCTTGGCTTATTTCACTGGGCATAATACCCTCTAGCTCCATCCATGTTGTTGCAAATGGTAGGATTTGTTTTCTTCTTATGGCTGAATAATATTCCATTGTATATGTACCACATCTTCTTTATCCATTCATCTACTGATGGATATTTAGGTTGCTTCCATTTCTTGGCTA
>JAVSCE010017793.1:0-17693 GCA_032199065.1 Smutsia gigantea | reverse complement strand
TCCAGTTTATTTATATACAAGCAAATACAGTACAAATATATATCCTACTGCCACAAACAATAGCACAGTAAGTGCACTGTCCTATGTTTGCTTTCTTGGTATAACTATGTATCGTAGAGAATTTTTTACACATCAGCACATACAGAACATCCTTATTCTCTGGGGTAAAAAAAAAGGTTTAAACCAGCTACACAGCCAGTGTATCAAGGTACTACAATTTATTAGGTCAATCCCCTAATGATGGACATTTAACTTGCTTCCAGCTTTTGCCATTTACAAACACTGCTGAAATGAATGCCCCCTGTAAGTTATTTCATGTGTATGGGGCATATCTGTAGGATAAATTCTCTGAAGTAAAACTACTGGGTCAAAGTATATACGCATTTGTGATATAGTTAATGTAATGAAACAGAAGGACCTCAAACCAAGAATACTCTACTCGGTAAGATTATCATTTAACCTTGATGCAGGTATTAAACAATTTACACATAAACAAAAGTTGAAGAAATTTACCACCACTAAGCGAGCCCTACAGGACACATTAAAGGAACTGCTGTAGATGGAAATATTCCTAAGGCTTAACAGCTTTCACCAGTGAAAATAAACTCACAAAAAGGTAGTGGACCAATGAATTACCAAGCAAGTACAAAATTAAAAGAAGCAAAATCAACTACTCACAAAATCTGTCAAGGGATACACAAAAAGTGCAGATTATGAAATCTAATACAAAAAGTGTGCAGGACAAAAGAGAAGAAAAAAAGTACATTTAGATCATGTTTGAAATAGAGTAATCAGCAATGTAAGATAGACTGTTATATAGTAAGGAAGCTTTCATTGAAACTTTGGTAACCACAAAACTAAAGCCAACAATAAATACATACACACACACACAAAAAGAAATAAAGAAAGATCCAATCACAACACTAAAGAAATCCATCAGCATCTTACTATGGTGACGGACAGTGACTGTAAGGGGTATGTGGAGGGGACTTGATAATAGGAGGAATGTAGTAACCACAATGCTGCTCATGTGAAACCTGAGCATAAGATTGTATACCAATGACACCTTAACAAAAAATAAAATAAAAAATAAGGGAATAAATCTTTTCATGTGCCTGTTGGCCACCTGAATTTGTGTCTGTTTAGCTCCTCGGCCCATTTTTAATTGGCTTATTTGCTTTTTGTTTGTTGAGGTGTGTGAGCTCTTAATATAATTTGGATGTCAACCCCTTATCAGATATGTCATTTATGAATATATTCTCCCATACTGTAGGATATCTTTTTGTTCTACTGATGGTATCCCTTGATGTACAGAGCCTTTTAGTTTGATATAGTCCAATTCGTTCATTTTTGCTTTTGTTTCCCTTGCCTGGGGAGACATGTTCATGAAGAATTTGCTCATGTTTATGTTCAAGAGATTTTTGCCTATGTTTTTTTCTAAGAGTTTTATGGTTTCATGGTTTACATTCAGGTTTTTGATCCATTTTGAGCTTACTTTTGTGTATGGGGTTAGAGAGTAATCCAGTTTCATTCTCTTACATGTAGCTGTCCAGTTTTGCCAACACCAGCTGTTGAAGAGGCTGTCATTTCCCCATTGTATATCCATGGCTCCTTTATCGTATATTAACTGACCATATATGCTTGGGTTTATATCTGGGCTCTCTATTCTGTTCCACTGGTCTGTGGGTCTGTTCTTATGCCAGTACCAAATTGTCTTGATTATGGTAGCTTTGTAGTAGAGCTTGAAGTCAGGGAGCGTAATTCCCCCTGCTTTATTCTTCCTTCTCAGGATTGCTTTGGCTATTCGGGGTCTTTTGTGGTTCAATATGAATTTTAGAACTATTTGCTCTAGTTCATTGAAGAATGCTGTTGGTATTTTGATAGGGATTGCATTGAATCTGTAGATTGCTTTAGGCAGGATGGCCATTTTGACAATATTAATTCTTCCTAGCCAAGAGCATGCAATGAATTTCCATTTATTAGCGTCCTCTTTAATTTCTCTTAAGAGTGTCTTGTAGTTTTGAGGGTATAGGTCTTTCACTTCCTTGGTTAGGTTTATTTCTAGGTATTTTACTCTTTTTGATGTGATTGTGAATGGAATTGTTTTCCTGATTTCTCTTTCTGCTAGTTTATCATTAGTGTATAGGAATGCAAAAGATTTCTGTGTATTAATTTTGTATCCTGCAACTTTGCTGAATTCAGATATTAGATCTAATAGTTTTGGAGTGGATTCTTTAGGGTTTTTATGTACAATATCATATCATCTGCAAACAAGGACAGTTTGAGTTCTTCCTTGCTGATCTGGATGCCTTTTATTTCTTTGTGTTGTCTGATTGCTGTGGGTAGGACCTCTAGTACTATATTGAATAAAAGTGGGGAGAGTGGGCATCCTTGTCTTGTTACTGATCTTAAAGGAAAAGCTTTCAGCTTCTTGCCATTAAGTATAATGCAGTTAGGATGGCTGCCATCCAAAACACAAACAACAACAAATGCTGGTGAGGATGTGGAGAAAGGGGAATCCTCCTACACTGCTGGTGGGAATGCAAATTAGTTCAACCATTGTGGAAAGCAGTATGGAGGTTCCTCAAAAAACTCAAAATAGAAATACCATTTGACCCAGGAATTCCACTCCTAGGAATTTACCCTAAGAATGCAGCAGCCCAGTTTGAAAAAGACATATGCACCCCTATGTTTATCACAGCACTATTTACAATAGCCAAGAAATGGAAGCAACCTAAGTGTCCATCAGTAGATGAATGGATAAAGAAGATGTGGTACATATACACAATGGAATATTATTCAGCCACAAGAAGAGAACAAATCCTACCATTTGCAACAACATGGATGGAGCTAGAGGGTATTATGCTCAGTGAAATAAGCCAGGCGGAGAAAGACAAGTATCAAATGATTTCACTCATATGTGGAGTATAAGAACAAAGAAAAAACTGAAGGAACAAAACAGCAGCAGATTCACAGAACCCAAGAATGGACTAACAGTTACCAAAGGGAAAGAAACTTGGGAAGACTGGTGGGAAGGGAGGGAAAAGGGGGAAAAAGGGCTATTACTATTAGCACACATACTGTAGTGGGGGTGGGGGTGGGGGTGGGGTAGGGGGATACAGGAAAGGCAGTATAACACAGAGAAGACAAGTAGTAATTCTATAACATCCTTCTATGCTGATGGACAGTGACTGCAATGGGGTTATGTGGTGGGGACTTGATAATAGGGGGAGTCTAGTAACCATAATGTTGCTTATGTAATTGTATATTAATAATAGCAAAAAAAAAGGTAAAAAAAATTTTTTAAGTAGATTTAAAAAATAGCAAAGTATGGCAATTTATTTCTGACAAAGTTGAGTTCCATGTAGAATATTAAACAGGACAAACACTAGAATTTTATATCAAGAAAGATAAAATCCAAAATGAGTAACAAAAACAAATATTTGGTGACTACCAGAGCATCAAAATATGAAGCAAAAATAATAATGAGAAATAAGTAACAATCTCAAAACAAAAGATGAAAGCACTATTCATAAGCATTCTCTTAAATAACCTTCTAATAAAAAATTAAAATTAAAAAAAATAAGGGAATAAATAAGTACATAAAAGAATTCCATCAAATAACGATATAAGAGTATAAGAGAGGAAAAAAGGAATAGAAGCAATATAAAAACAACCAGAAAACAATTAATAAAAAAGCAATAAATACATATGTATCAATAATCACCTTAAATGTAAATGGACTGAAAGCACCAATCAAAAGACATGGAGTAGCAGAATGGATGAAAAACACCTATCTATATGCTGCCTACAAGAGACTCATTTTAGACCCAAAGGCATACACAGAATAAAACTGAGGGGATGGAAAAAGATATTTCATGCAAATAATAGGGAGAAAAAAGCAGAAGTTGCAATACTTATATCAGACAAAATAGATTTCAAAACAAAGAAATAAGAGACAAAGAAAGACCTTACATAATGATAAAAGAGTCGGTCCTACAACAGGATATAACCTTATAAATAAATATCTATACACCCAATATAGGAGCATCTAAATATGTAAAACAAATATTAACAGAATTAAAGAGGGAAAGGGACTGCAACACACTCATTTTAGGAGACTTTAAAACACCACTCACATCAATAGATCAACCAGACAGAAAATAAATAACAAAAAAGAGTCACTGAACAATACATAAAACCAAATGGACTTAATAGACAACTACAGAACACTCCACCCAAAAGCAGCAGGATACACATTCTTCTCAAGTGCACACGAAACATTTTCCAGAACAGATCACATACTAGGCCACAAGAAGAGCCTCAATAAATTCGAAAAGATTGAAATTCTGAGCACCTTCCCAGACCACAACAGTATGAAACTAGAAATAAATTATACAAAGAAACAAAAAAGCCTACAAACACATGGAGGCTAAACAACATGCTTCTAAATACTCAGTGGCTCTATGACCAAATTTAAACAGAAATCAAGCAATACCTGGAGACAAATGAAAACAAAAACTCGACAGCCCAAAACCTGTGGGATACAGTGAAGGCAGTTCTAAAAGGAAAGTACATAGCAATAAAGGCTTACCTCAAAAAACAAGAACAATCCCAAATGAACAGTCTAAACTCATAATAAAAGAGACTAGAAAAGAAAAAGATCAAATGAAGCCAAAGTTAGTAGAAGGAGAGACATAATAAAGAACACAGCAGTAATAAATAAAATTGAGAAGAATAAAACAACAGAAAAAAAATCAGTGAAACCAGGAACTGGTTCTCTGAGAAAATAAACAAAACAGATAAACCCATAGCCAGGCAAATCAAGAAAAAAAGAGAGTGTATACACACATAAGCAAAATCAGAAACAAAGATGGAAAAAATCACAATGGACACCACAGAAATACAAATAATTATTAGAGAATGCTCTGAAAAATTATATGCAAATAAATTGGGCAACCTAGAAGAAATGGACATTTCTAGAAAATACAACCTTCTAAGACTGACCCAGGAAGAAACAGGAAATCTGAGCAGACCAATTACCAGGAATGAAATCAAATTGGTAATGAAAAAACTACCTAAAAACAAAACTCCAGGCCCAGATGGCTTCACAGCTGAATTTTATCAAACATTTAAAGAGTAGCTAATACCCATCCTTCTTAAAGTATTCAAAAATGTAGAAGAGGAAGGAATACTTCCACACTCATACTATGAGGCCAGCATCATTCTAATATCAAAACCAGACAATAACACCATGAAAAAAAATTGCAGACCAATATCCCTGATAAACATAGATGCAAAAATATTCAACAGAATATTAGCAAACTGAATCCAAAAGATCATCCATCATGATAAGTGGGATTTATTCCAAGGATGCAAGGATGGTACAATATTTGTAAATCAATCAATATCATACATTAACAAAAAGGACAAAAATCATATGGTCATCTCAATATATGCTGAAATCCACTTGACAAAATTCAAATACATTCATGATAAAAGCTCTCAACAAAATAGGTATAGAGGGTACATACCTCATCATAATAAAGGCCATATATGACAAACACACAGCCAACAGCACACTTAATAGCGAAAAGCTAAAAGCTTTTCCTTTAAGATTGGGAACAAGACAAGGATGCCCACTCTCCCCACTTTTATTCAACAGAGTACTATAGGTTCTAGCCACAGCAATCAGACAACACAAAGAGATTAAAGGAATCCAAATTGGTAAGGAAGAAATTAAACTGTCACTATTTGCAGACAACATGATGTTATACCTAAAAATCCTAAAGACTTCACCAAAAAGCTTTTAGAACTAATAACTGAATTCAGAAGTTGCAGAATATAAAATTAATACACAGAAATCTGCTCTATATCTATATAATAAGAAAGAATTAGCAGAAAGAGAAATCAGGAAAACAATTCCATTCACAATTGCATCAAAAAGAATAAAATACCTAGGAATAAAACCTAACCAAGGAGGTCAAAGACCTTTACTCTGAAAACTACAAGACACTCATGACATAAATTAAAGAAGATGCCAATAAATGGAAATACATCCTGTGCTCATGGATAGGAAAAACTGATATTGTCAAAATGGCCATCCTGCCTAAAGCAATCTACAGATTCAATGCAATCCCTATCAAAATATCAACACCATTCCTCAACAAACTAGAGCAAATAGTTCTAAAATTCATATGGAACCACAAAAGACCCTTAATAGCTAAAGCAATCCTGAGAAGGAAGAACACAGCTGCATGGATTACGCTCTCAAACTTCAAGCTCTACTATAAAGCCACAGGAATCAATACAATTCGGTACTGACACAAGAACAGACCCATAGATCAATGGAACAGAATAGACAGCCCAGGTATAAACTAATACATATATGGCCAATTAATATATGATAAAGGAGCCATGGATATTCAATGGGGAAAAGACAGCCTTTTCAACAACTGGTGTTGGCAAAACTGGACAGCTACATGTAAGAATGAAACTGGACTATTGTCTAACTCCATACACAAAAGTTAACTCGAAATGGATCAAAGACCTGAATGTAAATCATGAAACCATAAAATTCTTGTTTTTTAATTTTATCAAATGTGTATCACAGTGGTCCAACAGTCCCCCTGCCCCCCACCCCTGCCCACTACAAGAGAAAATAAAAAATGAACAAGTGAGACTACATCAAACTAAAAACCTTCTGTACAGCAAAGGACACCATCAACAGAACAAAAAGGCACCCTGCAGAATGGGAAAATATATTCATAAATAACTCATCTGAGAAGGGGTTAACATTCAAAATATATAAAGAATTCATATGCATCAACACTCAAAAAACAACCACTAATCATTTCTCAGTATCTATGAGTCTGATGCTGTTTTTCTCCATTTGTATTTCTTTGTTTTTATATTTCACAAATAAGTAGAATCATATGATATTTGTCTTTCTCCGCCTGGCTTAGTTTACTGAGCATAATAACCTCTAGATCCATCCTGCAAATGGCAGGTATCTTTTCTTTTTTTTGGCTGAGTAATATTCTACTGTGTATATGTACCACTTCTTTATCCAGTCAGAAACCATAAACTGTTATAAGAAAACAGGCAACAATCTCTTGAACATAAGCATGAGAAAGTTTTTCCTGGACACATCTCCTCAGGCAAGAGAAACAAAATAAAAATAAACAAGTGGGACTACATCAAACTAAAAACCTTCTGTACAGCAAAGGACATCATCAGCAGAACAAAAGAGCACACTACAGTATGGGGGAATACATTCACAAATGACTCATCTGATAAGGGGTTAACACCCAAAACATATAAAGAACTCACATGCCTCAATACTCCCCAAAATAATCTGATTTAAAAATGGGCAGAGGACCTGAACAGACATTACTCCAAAGAAGAAACACAATGGCCAGCAGGCACATGAAAAGATGCTCCACATCACTCATCATCAGGGTAATGCAAATTAAAACAAGATATGACCTCACACCAGTTAGGTTGGCCGCTATCCAAAAGAAAAGTAATAACGAATATTGGCAAGGATGTGGAGAAAGGGGAACTCTCCTAGAATGTTGGGAATGTAAACTGGTGCAGCTGTTGTGGAAAGCAATATGGAGATTATTCAAAAATCTAAAAATGGAAATACCATTTGACCTAGTAATTCCGCTCCTAGGAATTTACCCGAAAAAAAAAACAAAGTCCCTGATTTGAAGAGACATATGCACCCCTACATTTTTCACTGCACTGTTTACAAGAGCCAAGATAGGGAAGCAACCTAAATATCCATCAATAGATAAATGGATAAATAAGATGTGGTACATATACACAATGGAATACTATACAGCCATAAAAATTAAAGAAGTCCTATTTGCAACAACATAGATGGATCTAGAGGCGATTATATTCAGTGAAATAAGCCAGATGGAGAAAGACAAATATCATATGATTTCACTTACTTGTGGAATATAAAAACAAATCAAAACAGAAGGAACAAAATAGCAGTAGACTCAAAGACACTGAGAAGGGACTAGTGGTTAGCATACGGGAGGAGTTGGGGAGGTTAGTGGGAGGAGGAAGAGTATAAACGGGCAAAATAATTTACAATGACAGGAACTTCCGGGAAGATGGCGGTGTGAGCAGGGCGGCAGAAATCTCCTCCCAACACTATATTTATCTACGAAAACACAGAAAATACATCTATTCCTAAAAGAGAGACGAGAATACACAGGAAAGCGCACAGAGTGCAGCTACACCCAAGGGCACTTGGCACCCCAAGAGGCGGGTAAGATACGGAGCCGCGACCCAGCGGGACCCGAGCACTCCCCCACCCCAGCGCACCGGCGGAAGGAGAGGATTCAGAGCCGGGAGGGAGTGGAAGTACACCCCGCGAAGTAGCGAGCCCCGGTGATCTGCGCGGGGAGCGCTGACCTACATTGCGCAGTGCAGCGGAGATTGGAGAGACAGAGGGGCAGGATCTGAGCGGGGAACGCGCCAGGGTGCTTGCAGCCAGCTCCCGGGAAGGAAAAAAACAGCGCGTGCTTTCTTCAGCAGTCTTAAAGAGACAGGAGCCCAGCGGAGGAGCCGGATCGCCCCAGCACACTCAGCCCAGTAGGCTGGGAGTCCTGGGGAGTTTCAGATGCCTTAGCTGGCGACTGCGGAAGCGAAGCCATACTTACACGTCTCACTGAGATCAACAGCCTCCTTTTCGTTCCCACCCCTGCCAGAGCAATAAAGGGCCCTGCGGAGCGGTGCAGCCACAGCTATGGAATAGTGGAGCAATAGCGCCACCTACAGCATTCCCACAGAATCTACGTCCGGTGGGCACTTTTTTTTGTTTTTTTTTGTTTTGTTTGTTTTTTCTTTTCTTTTTTTTCTTTCTTCTTTTGTTCTCTCTTTTTTTTTCTTCTCTTTTTAAAGTCTTAAAGAGCCCAGCTGACATATGTGGCAACTATCAGTGACCAATTCTATAGCCATGAAAAGACAGAGGAATATGGTTCAGAACAAAATCAACCAGACAACCCCAGAGAGGGAGTCTGAAGGTATGGAAATGCACAGTCTTCCTGAAAAAGAATTCAGAATAAAAGTCATAACCATGCTGACGGACCTACAGAGAAATGTGCAAGAGCTGAGGGAGGAAGTGAGGGAACTGAGGAAAGACAATACAGAAATCAGACAAGCGATCGACGGGCTTAACAGCAGAATGGATGAGATGCAAGAGACTGTTAATGGAATAGAAAACAGAACAGGAGTACAGAGAAGCTGAGGCAGAGAGAGATAAAAGGATTTCTAGGAATGAAAGAATATTAAGAGAACTGTGTGACCAATCCAAACGGAACTATATTCGCATTATAGGAGTACCAGAGGAAGAAGAGAGAGAAAAAGGGATAGAAAGTGTCTTTGAAGAAATAATTGCTGAAAACTTTCCCTCGCTGGGGAAGGAAGTAGTCTCGCAGTCCACCGAAGCTCATAGATCTCCCAACACAAGGGACCCAAGGAAGACAACACCAAGACACATAATAATTAAGATGGCAAAGATCAAAGATAAAGACAGGGTATTAAAGGCAGCTAGAGAGAGAAAAAAGATCACCTACAAAGGAAAACCCATCAGACTATCATCAGACTTCTCAACAGAAACCTTACAGGCCAGAAGAGAATGGCATGACATATTTAATGTTATGAAACAGAAGGGCCTCAAACCAAGAATATTGTATCCAGCACGATTATCATTTAAATTAGATGGAGGGATTAAACAATTTCCAGACAAACGAAAGTTAAGAGAGTTTGCCTCTCATAAACAACCACTACAGGATATCTTAAATGGACTGCTCTAGATGGAAGCACACCTAAGGCTAAAAAGATGTCACCAGAAAAAATAAAATCATAGCAAAGAAAGCAGACCATCCAAATACTAACTAAAGGCAAAGAATAAAACACCTATTATAGAAAGAATGGAGGAGGAGGAATAAGAAGGGAGAGAAAGAAAGAAACATCAGACTGTGCTTACAATAACTTAACAAGAAAATTAAGTTAGATTGTTAGATAATAAAGAAGCAACCCTTGAGCCCTTGGTAACCACGAATCTAAAGCCAGCAATGGCAATTAGTACATATCTATCAATAATCACCCTAAATGTAAATGGACTGAATGCACCAATCAAAAGACACATAGTAACAGAATGGATAAAAAAGCAAGACCCATCTATATGCTGCCTACAAAAAACTCACCTCAAATCCAAAGATATACACAGACTAAAAGTGAAGGGATGGAAAAAGATATTTCATGCAAACAACAAAGAGAAAAAAGCAGGCGTTGCAGTACTTGTATCAGACAAAATAGACTTCACAACGAAGAAAGTAGCAAGAGACAAAGAAGGACATTACATAATGATAAAGGGGTCAGTCCAACAAGAAGATATAACCATTATAAATATATATGCACCCAACACAGGAGCGCCAGCATATGTGAGACAAATACTAACAGAATTAAAGGAGAAAATAGACAGCAATGCATTCATCTTAGGAGACTTCAACACACCACTCACTCCAGAGGAGATCAACCAGACAGAAAATAAGTAAAGACACACAGAGGCACTGAACAACACAGGAGGGGAAGGAGGAGCAGCAGGAGGAGCAGGAGCAAGAGGAGCAGAAGGAGGAGAAGGAGGAGAAGGAGGCAGAGCAGGAGAAGCAGGAACAGGTGCAGGAGGAGGAGCAGGAGGAGGAGGAGGAGGAGGAATACCAGGTGGAACAGGAGGAGGAGGAGCAGGAGGAAGAGCAGGAGGAAGCGGAGCAGGAGGAGGAGGAGTAGCAGGAGGAGGAACATCAGGAGGAGGATAAGGAGGAGTAGGAGGAGAAGGAGAAGGATGTGGAGGAGCAGGAGGAGAACGAGGAGGAGCAGAAGCAGGAGGAGGAGCAGGAGGAGCAGTAGGAGGAGTAGCAGGAGCAGGAGGAAGAGCAGGAACAGGAAGAGTTGGAGCAGGAGCAGGAAGAGTAGGAGAAGGAGGAGCAGGAGGAGGAGGAGGAGGAGCAGGTAGAACAGAAGCAGGAGGAGCAGGAGGAGGAGGAGGAGCTGGAAGAGCCCGAGCAGAAAGAGAAGCAGGAGAAGGAAGAGCAGGAGCAGGAGGAAGAGCAGGAGCAGGAAGAGAAGAAGGTGGAGGAGATCTAAATGGAGGTGGAGCTAGAGCAGGAAGAGCCGTAGGAAAAGGAGCAGTAGGAGGAGCAGGAGCAGGAAGAGCAGGAGGAGTAGGACGAGGAGGATAAGGGGTTGGAGGATGAGAAATAGCAGGGGCAGGAATACCAGGAGGAGTAAAAAGAGCAGGAAGAGCAGGAGGAGTAGGAGCAGGAGCAGGAAGAGCACGACGAGGAGGAGCAGAAGGAGGAGCATGAGCAGGATGAGGAGCAGGAGCAGGAACAGCAGGAGGAGTCGGAGCAGGAACAGGAAGAGCAAGAGGAGGAGGACCAGGAGGAGGAGCAGGAGAAGGAAGAGCAGGAGGAGGAGGAGCAGGAGCAGAAAGAACAGGAGGAGGAGGAGCAGGAGAATGAGCATGTGCAGGAAGAGCAGGAGGAGGAGCAGGAGCAGGAAGAGCATGATGAGGAGGCGCAGCAGGAGGAGGATGAGCAGGAGGAGGAGGAGGAGGAGCAGGAGGGGCAGCAGGAGGAGCAGTAGCAAGAGGAGCAGAAGGAGGAGCAGGAGGAGAATTAGGCAGTGCAGGAGACGCAGGAGCAGGAGGAGGAGGAGCAGGAGGAAGAGGAGGATGAGGAAGAGCAGGAGGAACAGGAGGAGGAGTAGCAGGAGGAGGAGCAGGAAGAAGAGGAGCAGGAGGAGGTGGAGGTGCAGGAGGAGCAGAATGAGGTGCAGGAGCAGGAGGAGGAGCAGGAGGCGAAGGATGTGGTCGAGGAGGAGCAGGGGTAGCAGGAGGAGGAGGAGCAGGAGGAGGAACAGCAAGAGGAGGATCAGGAGGAATAGGAGGAGAAGGTGGAGGATATGGAGGAGCAGGAGGAGAAGGAGCAGGAGGAGGAGCAGGAAGAGCAGGAGGAGGAGGAGCAGGAGGAGGAAGAATAGGAGGGGAAGAGCTGGAGAAAGAGCAGGAGCAGGAGGAGCAGGAGCAGGAAGAGCAGGAGGAGGAGGAGCAGGAGGGGCAGGAGTAGGAGGAAGAAGAGCAGGAGGAGGAGCAGGACCAGGAGGAGCAGGAGGAAGAGGAGGAGCAGGAGCAGGAAGGTCAGGAGTAGTAAGAGGGGCAGAAGGAGTAGGAAGAGTAGCAAGAGAAGGAAGAAAAGGAGGAGGAGGAGGAGCAGGAGGAGGAGGTGCAGGAGGAAGTGCAGGAGAAAGCGGAGGGGCAGGAGCAGGAAGAGGAGCAGGAAGAGCAGGACGAGGAGGCGCAGGTGGAGGAGCAGGAGCAGGAAGAGCCGGAAGGGGAGAAGTAAGAGCAGGAGGAGGAAGAGCAGGAGGAGTATCAGGAGGAGAAGGAAGAGATGGAGGCGGATGTGGAGGAGCAGGAAGGGAAGGAGGAGGAGGAGTAGCTGGAAGAGGAGCAGGAGGAGGAGTAGCAGGAGCAGGAGGAGGAACAGGAGAAGGAGGAGGTGCAGGAGCAAGAAGAGCAGGAGCAGGAGGAGGAGCAGATGCAGGAGGAGCAGAAGGAAGAGCAGGAGAAGGAGAAGGAGCAGGAGCAGGAGGAACAGAAGGAGGAGCAAGAGCAGGAGGAAGAGCAGGAGCAGGAAGAGCAGGAGCAGGAGGACCAGGAGGAGGAGGAAGAACAGGAGTAGGAGCAAGAGTAGGAGGAGCAGGAGGAGGAAAAGGAGCAGGAAGAGCAGGAGCAGGAGGACCAGCATGAGGAGCAAGAGCAAGAGGAGGAGCTGGAGCAGGAAGAGCAGGAGGAGGAGGAGCAGGAGGAGGAGCAGGAGCAGGAAGGGAATGAGGAGGAGCAGGAGCAGGAAGAGCAGGAGGAGGAGGACCAGGAGGATGAGCATGAAGAGTAGGAGGCGGAGTAGGAAGTTCAGGGGGAGGAGCAGGAAGAGCAGGAGGAGGAGCCAGAGCAAGAAGACCAGGAGGAGGAGGAGCAGGAGGAGGAGCAATAGGAGCAGAAGAGGAGCAGCAACAGCAGGAGGAGGAGCAGGAAGAGGAGCAGGAGCAGGAAGAGCATGAGGAGGAGGAGTAAGAGGAGGAGAAAGAGCAGTAAGAGCAGCAGGAGCAGGAGGAGCAGGAGGGGCAGGAGAAACAGGAGCAGGAAGAGAAGGAGCAGTGGCAGGAGGAGCAGGAGTATAAGCAGGAGCAGAAAGAAAAGCAGGAGAAGGAAGAGCAGGAGCAGGACGAGGAGCAGGAGCAGGAGGTGGAGCAGGAGCAGGAATAGAAGGAGGAGGAGGAGCAGGAAGAGGAGAAGGAGCTTGAGCAGGAAGAGCCATAGGAAGAGGAGCATTAGGAGGAGCAGGAGCAGGAAGAGGAGGCGTAGTACGAGGAGGAGGAGGGTGTGCAGGAGCAGGAATTGCAAGAGCAGGAGGAGGAGCAGGAAAAGGAGAAGCAGAATGAGGAGAAGGAAAAGGAAGAGCAGGAGGAGGAGGAGCAGGAGGAGGATCAAGAGGAAAGAAGGAGCAGGAGCAGTAGGAGCATGAGGAGGAACTTGAGAAGGAGCAGTAGCAGGAGCAGGAAGAGCAGGAGGAGGCGGAGCAGGAGCAGGAAGAGCAGGAGTAGGAGGAGCATGAAGAGGAACAGGAGAAGGAAGAGTAGGAGGAGGAGTAGCAGGAGGAGGAAGAGCAGGAGGATGAGGAGTCGGAGGAAGAGCAGGAGCAGGAAGTGCAGGAGGAGGAGCATGAGCAGGAAGAGCATGAGGAGGAGGAGCAGGAGGAGTAGCAGGAGCAGGAAGAGAAGGAGGAGGAGGAGCAAGAGAAGCAGGAGGAATAGCAGGAGCAGGAAGAGAAGGAGAAGGAGGAGCCGGAGGAGGGGGAGGAGCAGGAGCAAGAAGAGAAGGAAAAGCAGGAGGTGGAGGAGCAGGAGGAGGTGCAGGTGCAGGAAGAGCAGGAGCAGGAGGAGGAGGAGCAGGAAGAGCAGCATGAGCAGGTGGAGCAGGAGGAGGTGGAGAAAGAGCAGGATGAGCAGGAGTAGGAGCATGAAGAGCACGAGGAGGGGGTGGAGCAGGAGGAGCAGTAGGAGGAGGAGGAGCAGTAACTGGAAGAGCAGGGGCAGTAGGAGCAGGAGGAGGTGGAGGAGCAGGTGCTGGAAGTGCAGGAGCAGTTGGAGGTGGAGCAGGAGGAAGAGCAAGAGCAGGAAGAGCAGGAGCAGTAAGAGCAAGAGGAGGAGGAGCAGGAGGAGGAGCAGGAGCAAGAGGAGCAGGAGGAGGAGCAGGAGAAGGAAGAGCAGGAGGAGGAAGAGCAGTAGGAGGAGGAGGAGCAGGAGGAAGAGCAGGAGCAGGAAGAGCAGGAGCAGGAAGAGCAAGAGGAGGAGGAACAGGAGGAGGAGCAGGAGCTGGAAGAGAATGGGGACAAGGACCAGGAGGAGGAGCAGGTGAAGGAGCAGGAAGAGCAGGAGCATGAGGAGGAGCAGGAGCAGGAGGCGCAAAAGTAGGAGCAGAACAGGAAGAGCAGGAGCATGAGGACCAGCAGGAAGAGCAAGAGCAGGAGGAGGAGCAGGAGCAGGAAGAGAAGCAGGAGGAGCAGGAACAGGAAGAGCAGGAGGAGGAGGAGGTGCAGGAGCAAGAAGAGCAGGAGCAGGAGGAGGGGCAGGTGCAGGAGGAGCAGAAGGAAGAGCAGGAGCAGGAGAAGGAGCAGGAGCAGGAGGAACAGAAGGAGGAGCAAGAGCAGGAGGAAGAGCAGGAGCAGGAAGATCAGGAGCAGGAGGACCAGAAGGAGGAGGAAGAACAGGAGTAGGAGCAAGAGTAGGAGGAGCAGGAGGAGGAAAAGGAGCAGGAAGAGCAGGCGCAGGAGGACCAGCATGAGGAGCAAGAGCAAGAGGAGGAGCTGGAGCAGGAAGAGCAGGAGGAGGAGGAGCAGGAGGAGGAGCAGGAGCAGGAAGGGAATGAGGAGGAGCAGGAGCAGGAAGAGCAGGAGGAGGAGGAGCAGGAGGATGAGCATGAGGAGCAGGAGGCCGAGTAGGAAGCTCAGGTGTAGGAGCAGGAAGAGCAGGAGGAGGAGCCAGAGCAGGAAGACCAGGAGGAGGAGGAGCAGGAGGAGGAGCAATAGGAGCAGAAGAGGAGCAGCAACAGCAGGAGGAGGAGCAGGAAGAGCAGCAGGAGCAGGAAGAGCATGAGGAGTAGGAGTAAGTGGAGGACAAAGAGCAGTAAGAGCAGCAGGAGCAGGAGGAGCAGGAGGGGCAGGAGAAACAGGAGCAGGAAGAGCAGGAGCAGTGGCACGAGGAGCAGAACGAGTAGCAGGAGCAGAAAGAGAAGCAGGAGAAGGAAGAGCAGGAGCAGGAGGAGGAGCAGGAGCAGGAAGAGAAGGAGGAGGAGGAGCAGGAAGAGGAGAAGGAGCTTGAGCAGGAAGAGGCATAGGAAGAGGAGCATTAGGAGGAGCAGGAGCAGGAAGAGAAGGAGGAGTAGTACGAGGAGGAGGAGGGTGTGCAGGAGCAGGAATTGCAAGAGCAGGAGGAGGAGCAGGAAAAGGAGAAGCAGAAAGAGGAGAAGGAAAAAGAAGAGAAGGAGGAGGAGGAGCAGGAGGAGGATCAAGAGCAGGAGAAGGAGCAGGAGCAGGAGGAGCCGGAAGAGGAACTTGAGTAGGAGGAGGAGCAGGAGCAGGAAGAGCAGGAGGAGGCGGAGCAGGAGCAGGAAGAGCAGGAGTAGGAGGAGCATGAGGAGGAGAAGGAGAAGGAAGAAGGAGGAGGAGTAGCAGGAGGAGGAAGAGCAGGAGGAGGAGGAGCAGGAGGAAGAGCAGGAGCAGGAAGTGCAGGACGAGGAGCAGGAGCATGAAAGCAGGAGGAGGAGGAGCAAGAGGAGGAGAAGGAGGAGCAGTAGGAGGACCAGGAGGAGCACGAGGAGGAGCAGGAGCAGGAAGAGCAGGAGGAGGAGGAGGAGCTGGAAGAGAAGGAGCAAGAGGAGAAGCAGGAGAAGGAAGAGCAGGAGCAGGAGGAGGAGCAGGTGCAGGAAGAGCAGGACGAGGAAGCCCAGGAGATGGAGTAGGAGCAGGAGCAAGAGGAGCAAGCAGAGGAGCAGGAGCAGGAAGAGCAGAACAAGAGGACCGTCATGAGGAGCAAGGGCATGAGTAAGAGCAGGACTAAGAAGAGCAGGAGGAGGAGGAGCATGAAGAGGAGGAGGAGGAGCAGGAGCAGGAAGAGCAGGAGGAAGAGGAGCAGGAGGAGGAGAAGGAAGAGCAGGAAGAGGAGCTTGAGCAGGAAGAGAAGGAGCAGGAGGAGAAGGAGGAGTAGGAGGAGCTGGAAGAGTAGGAGCAGGAGGAGAAACAGGAGCAGGAAGAGCAGGAGCAGTAGGAGGTGTAGGAGCTGGAAGAGCAGGAGGAAGAGGAGCAGGAGGAAGAGCAGGAGAAGGAAGAGCAGGAGCAGGAAGAGCAGGAGGAGGAGGAGCAGAAGGAGTAGCAGGAGCAGGAAGAGCAGGAACAGGAGGAGCAGGAGGAGGAGGACCAGGAGTAGGAGCAGGAGCAGGAGGAGCAGGAGGAGGAGCAGGAGAGGGAAGAGCAGGGGGAGGAGGAGCAGGAGGAGGAGAAGGAACAGGAAGAGAAGGAGGAAGAGGTGTAGGAGGAGGAGCAGGGCAAGGAAGAACAGGAGCAGGAGGCCCAGCAGGACGAGCAAGATCAGGAGGAGGGTCAGGAGCTTGAGGAGCAGGAGCAGGAGCAGCAGCAGGAAGAGCAGGAGGAGGAGGAAGAACAGGAGTAGGAGCAAGAGTAGGAGGAG
Source organism: Smutsia gigantea (assembly GCA_032199065.1). Classification (NCBI taxonomy): domain Eukaryota; kingdom Metazoa; phylum Chordata; class Mammalia; order Pholidota; family Manidae; genus Smutsia; species Smutsia gigantea. The sequence goes on along the minus strand of JAVSCE010017793.1, from coordinate 863 downwards.
CAGTAGGAGGAAAAGGAGCAGGAAGAGCAGGCGCAGGAGGACCAGCATGAGGAGCAAGAGCAAGAGGAGGAGCTGGAGCAGGAAGAGCAGGAGGAGGAGGAGCAGGAGGAGGAGCAGGAGAAGGAAGGGAATGAGGAGGAGCAGGAGCAGGAAGAGCAGGAGGATGAGGAGCAGGTGAATGAGCATGAGGAGCAGGAAGAGGAGTACGAAGATCAGGGGGAGGAGCAGGAAGAGCAGGAGGAGGAGCCAGAGCAGGAAGAGCAGGAGGAGGAGGAGCAGGAGTTGGAGTAATAGGAGCAGAAGTGGAGCAGGAACAGCAGGAGGAGGAGCAGGAAGAGGAGCAGGAGCAGGAAGAGCAGGAGGAGGAGGAATAAGAGGAGGAGAAAGAGCAGTAAGAGCAGCAGGAGCAGGAGGAGCAGGAGGGGCAGGAGAAACAGGAGCAGGAAGAGCAAGAGCAGTGGCACGAGGAGCAGGAGGAGGAGCAGGAGCAGAGAGAGAAGCAGGAGAAGGAAGAGCAGGAGCAGGAGGAGGAGCAGGAGCAGGAAGAGAAGGAGGAGGAGGAGCAGGAAGAGGAGAAGGAGCTTGAGCAGGAAGAGCCATAGGAAGAGGAGCATTAGGAGGAGTAGGAGCAGGAAGAGCAGGAGGAGTAGGACGAGGAGAAGGAGGGTGTGCAGGAGCAGGATTTGCAAGAGCAGGAGGAGGAGCAGGAAAAGGAGAAGCAGAAAGAGGAGAAGGAAAAGGAAGAGCAGGAGGAGGATCAAGAGCAGGAGAAGGAGCAGGAGCAGGAGGAGCAGGAGGAGGAACAGGAGTAGGAGGAGGAGCAGGAGCAGTAAGAGTAGGAGGAAGAGTAGCAGGAGTAGGAA
>JAVSCE010017792.1:0-91410 GCA_032199065.1 Smutsia gigantea | reverse complement strand
GTACAGACCGAAACCACTCTGGTCTACTCCCTGCAACCAGTGATACCTCACTCATGCAGACCCTTTCCCAACATTCAATATGCCCAGGCCACCATCCGAAAACCAGTATTTCACACAAAGCAGAATACTTTCCTACAAAGCAGTTGTTGCCCAGCTCCGATTCCTCTGAAGGGGAGAAGCCCTTCCCAGGCTTTACCAACCCACGCACCCCAATGGGTCCACAACCCGAGGAGAACTAGCTACAAAACCGGTTCCTCCCACACGCCCCGAATCCCCAACTCCAGCTGACCTTTCCGCAGCCAAAGCAAGAAAACCAGGAGTCCCCGTCAGGGAGATCTGGCCACACAAAGCGGTGTCCCAGCAGGGGACCCTCGGAAGACGCTCTCTACCCCGGGGCCCGTCCCCGCCCAGCCCCGGAGCCCCACGCTCACCAGCTCTCCTCCTCCTCCTCCCAGCCTGACAGGCGCTCCAGCTCCTCGGGCCGCAGCGGCTCTACCTCGTCCAACAAGCCGCCCTCGCCCGCTGCCAGCAAGGAGGTGGCGTCCCGCATCTCCTCGCCACTCGTCCGCCTCAGGCCAGGACCGGCCCCGCTGCCCGACTTGGCGTTGAGGCCCAACGGGAAGCCCCGAGGGGACGCCGCGCCGGAGGAGGGAGTGGACGCGCCGGCCCGAACCGGGCTGCCGGGCCCGAGGGAACCGGCACCCTGCACCGCTCCGGAACGGCTCCTCAGCTGTTCGTTCTGCTTCTCCAGCTTCTTCACCAGCTCCTGCAGCTTCCGCACCTCCTGGTCCGCGTTCACGTTGGAGTTAATGTCCTCCATCCCGGTCCTGCCGCCTCTGCGCCAGCCACCCGCTCGGATTCACAGCGACAGGCAAAACGTCCGAGGAAGAGGCGTCGCCACCGCCGCCACTCACTCTAGCCGAGGCGCCGGCATGTAGCAGGGCCAGGCCCCACCGCCAGGGTCCCCGCAGCTCCGCTTGGGAAGCGCTGCCGGCCCCAGTCGAGCCGCCTCATCTGCGCCGGCTCCAAGATTGGGGGAGGCGGTGCCAACATCCGGCCTCCGCCGCCATCTTTCCTCCGTCCCTCCGCCCCGCACAGCCCGCCCCGAACGTCACCTCAGAGCGTCGTGGGTGGACGCGGCCGCGGGCCAGCGCAGAGGACCCGGCGCCCAGCAACGGGAGGGGCTGACCTTCGGCCGGAAGGGGCGTGTTCGGGGCGTCGCCGGGCGTGGGTCGCTGCGCGGTGGGCGGGGAATAGGGGTTCTGCCAGCAGGCGGGGCCGGGCAGGGGAGGAGTGTGGACACGGATGCATCTGAGATCGCAAACTGGAGCTGTTGTTCGGCCCACCTCTGTTGGTCTTGGGTGATGAGATGGAGTGTGTTCTGCACTCCAAAACACGGGCGTGCGGGACTAGCGCCCGATCCTGTTCTCTCTGTCGGCTGGTTCTCAAGTGGGCGCTCACCCGGGCCCCTTGGAGAGACAGTTCACTTGGTCTGTTTGTTCAGCAAATATTTATTCGCTGCCTACTTGGAATAGGATATTGTCGGCTGGCAGGAGCCTTAAAGACCAGCTGTGACACATTTCTTCCTCTGAAAACGAGAAAACAGAATCCCAAATGGTTAAGAGAGGTCTAAGGTCAAAATAATAACCATAAATTGTTGAGTGCTACTACCGCCAACACTGTGCTAAGCACTTCAAAGGCATTATCTCATAGATAAAACGGTGGACACTGGCAGGGAAGCGGGGTGTAATAAACCGCTTCTCTCTTCTCATTGTTAATTGATGCATAATCTCTTTAGATCGTTTTCGTTGGAAAAACTTTCTCATAGCTTTTCTTGACTATTTTTAAAAGTTGTGTATTAAAAGTACTTAATAAGCTGACATATAATAAGGAATGCTGAGAGATGTATGTAAGTAAAATTCCTGCCTTCAGTGGCACCCGTTTATAAAGTGTACTGCTAACAAGAAAACAAATACCTAAATGTTTTGATCACATTCATTTCTTTTCCAATGTCAAATCTAAATGACTCGACTTGTGTTTGCAGATTTCCTCTAATTGCCTCCTGCACTTTAGCTAGTAATGATCCAGCCCTATTACACCTGGGTGTGGGCTCATACCTTAGTTTATGAGCTTCTACCCTTTAGCCTTTCTGTGCTGTTTTTTCCTCGCCTAAAGTATTCTACCTGCCAAATCTGATTCCTTTTCTTAAACCCGTATTCACCCACCTGGGAAATCTTTTCCTGACAATTCCACAAAAATCTAGTTATTTTGTTTACTCTAGCAATTATCTGATCAAATTGCAACAGATGTTTGCACTTTTAAAAAATTTATTCTTTTCTAAGTCTTCTTTGTTTTTGTGTATGTACTTGATGAAAAGGGACCATTCATTTATCCATGTCTAGTATGGTGTCTAATACAGAGAACATTCAATACCTGGTGTCTTGCCAATGGGTTTCAGCCCCAGGCAAGTTCACTATGGATTCAATGTGACCAAAGAAATGATAGTAGAACATTCTTGGGGTGAAAGGGTTATACCCAACTTTATTTCCACAGTGGCAGGTCAATCACTAGAATCCCTTCCTCTCAGAGCGAGTCTGCATGCAACAAGCTGGTCTCTGCCTCTGGGCCTCTCTACATGCACAGCTGTCTCAGTCTCTGTCCTCGACGCTGAGCACCACTCCAGTCTCATCCCTGCTCTCCTGCAGCCTTGCAGCTGTGCCACCATTTTCTCCCGGAGCACTGGATGTAGCGCTTTATATTTACAGAGTCAATAACAACATATTGCCCACCCGTTGAGCTAGCCACCAGGGCCAGGTGAGAATCCTGGCCACAGGAACCTTCACTTTATCCACACCTGGTTTTCTTAAAGTTAAGAATGTAAATCTGGTCAAGATCCAGATAGATGTTTATTCATATAAAAAAAAGCATTGAATATTTTCTAAATTTGCTAACTTAAATGTGCAGAGTATTTTCCTAGCTACATAGTCTTCACTGGCACACAATAATTGTGAAGTAATATATATTATTCAGGTAATGCACATCTAAATATCACTGCTGTCCCTGACAAGTCTAAACTGGTTGCCGGAGGGTTAAACATCATGACTGCTTCACATGTAGACTTTCCCACTTGCATTTAATGGATTGTGAAATAGATTCCAACTAGTCAGGTTTTGTAACAAGAACACTTCAAATATATTCCTTGGAAAGAATAATTCATATGACATTATGAAGTTAAATGCAAATATTTCATGGGGCAAGGAAAGGTTGGTGGGCTGTCGAGCAATGAATGGAGAATCAGAAGGCCTGGAGGGAGATTCTAGCTATAGCATAAATGTGGTGCTTGACCTTAATCTCTGATCCTCAAGGAGATCATGCTGGCCATATATTCAAAATGTGTCTGAATACTTTTCAGCACCTCCACTGATACAACTCTCCTTCAAGTTGCCATTGTTTCTAGCTTACCATGATACTCTTTAATGGGCTCTTCCACTTTCCTGCTTACAATCTCTGATGCACACAGCAAACAGATAATCCTTCGTGTAAATCAGATCAGGTCACTCCCTTGGTAGGAATCCTCCACTTGATTCCTACCAAACTTAAAATCCCAAGTCCTTTCCTTGGCCTCTAAGACTAGATACCTGGCAAGTTCTGCAGGTATCTCACTGACTGCCAGTCTTCCCCTCCATCACTCTACTCTAGCCGCACTGGCCTTTTTGATGTTCTTCAAACATGCCAAGTATGTTTCTACTTTAGGAACTTTGCACTTGCTGTGCCCTCTAACTAGGATCTATTGTTTCTCCACATTGTCACTTTACTGACTCTCCCTTCATTCAGGTCTCAGCTCAAATATCACCACCTAAATTCGCTAGCTTCATTATTGTGACCCTTATAAAATAGCACTCCTATCAGTCCCCATCCTCTTAGCCTGTTTCATTTTTCCTCAGACACATTGTCCATTTCTTCCTTTGTTTATTGCCTGTCTCTCCCCAGTAGAATGTAAACCATGTGAAAACAGGGCTCACTGCTATATCCCTGGTGCCTAGAACAGTGCCTAATATGTGGTCGGCATTCAATAAATGTTGAGTGAATGATGAATTTAGGTCAAGTGAAGCCTCCTACCAGATATTTTCGGGTAAATCTATTTATGTCTCAAATCATTAAAGCGGAAATTTTTAATATGTTCAATTCTTTATTTTTTAAATTGTATTTTCCTCTTCCAAAGGAGCAACATGTCATACTATATGTCATCCTCAAAACTAGGTCATTCTCCACTTCCTGTGTGCCAACAGCCCTTAAGAATTGCTGAGGACAGAAAGTCTTAGGTTCTCCATGAGAAGTATGAGGACAAGAATATTTTGATTCTATCCTATACCTTGTGAGGATTCTTCTCTTTCAGGTTAACTACAATACTGTCTTCTCTGGTGACTCAGAAGTAGAGTATACTTTTATAAAGTCACTCTAAAAATGGCTCCATTATATAAAGATGAGGAGTAAAGCTGGTCGGTGTCTGCAGTATGCATCACAGTTATCCCAACTAGCTTTTCAGGTGTTCTCTTTTACAATAAGCTTGCTTTGTTCCTGGATAAAGGAGTTGCTTCTTTTCTAAGCAGGTGTGGCCCTTTCCATAACTTGCTCCTACTTGCATTAGCTAGCTCTTGGTGAAACTCCTCACAAAGTGGAAAGGATTACAAACCATTAAAGGTATTTAGAATGAAAAACTATTACTCAATGACTTAAAGGTATTTAGGAGTCCTAAAATCCTAAATGAAGATGTGTGTGTGTGTGTGTGTGTGTGTGTTTGTGTGTGAATGAGCAGATGCCCAAAAGCAGTTTAGAAACTGCTAGACACTTACAGAAATATTTGCATTTGTTTTAAAAATGCTCAAATTCTTCAAAGAAATCTTTACTACACAATACATCCATTTTTCCCCTCATAGGCACACACCTGGCTAGTCATTTCCTGCATGTCCCCTCTCACCTGTTCCCATCCAGCAACCTTCCCCCAGATGTATCTTCTAGTCTATCAAGGTGCCTTTTCTTCACTATCTTGAAACAGGCAATTGTAAGAAGGAATCCCAGGAACTTTATAGGTTAAGTGTGTAAGAAGCTCTGAATTGAAATCTTGGGGCAAAAAATAGAAGGGCCCAGGATTTGGACCTTGAATTTTTCCTGTGAGCATTGATTAGATCTTACTGTTATTGGATGCCTCAAAAGGGGTCCATCACTTCCTTAAGCAGTTCCTCTGGCCCCAGGGTAGCCCCCTATCACACTGTTGGGGACATGTATTATACTGATGTAGGGGTGGGGAAGTCCATGATCAGGGCAGAGGTGAACAGGTTGTTAAATTCTTTGGAGGCTGCTGTCTTAGCCGCAGATGAAATAATACCTCATCTCCCACCCTTTTTGTGGGAGAAAGTGCAGAGATAAGATTGTTAAATAACATTTATTATTTCCTCCTTTCTTTAAGTTTTATATCAGCAGGACAGTGAAGTTGGAAAAGTGGAATATGAACCACTTCTGAATATCCATGATGTTCTAGAGAACCTACCACTAAAGAGTGGGAGAAAACATTAAGAATCATCCAGATCTCCAAGTTGATAAGACAAAAGTCTCAGTAATTTTATCGAGGAATCAAAATATGTTTTTCTGAGTACTGAATTAGATATGCTATAGAGATAGTAGACTATGAGTGGAGGCTTGTATTAGGCTAACATAAATAAAGCTGTCACTGAGATATTCATATAATTGCTCTTCCATCTAGGAAGTTATAGAAGATTCCATTCCAGAATGTTTGATATACTCCTAGAATATTACACAGATGATGACTGAAAGTAATCATCAACTATTCAACTTGCCCAGGCACTTCTAGAAAGTTACTTTCTTATTCATCGTCATCCTTACGAAAACAAACTATATGTACACTGGAAAATTGATTCTGAAATATCCAGTCTTTCTGAACTGGCCTAATAATAGTAGCTAACAATTATACCACTTCTATAATATGTAATAATACTTTAAAACTCACAATAGTCCTTTGAGATAGCTCTATTAGTATCATTATCTTCATTTTACAAATAAGGGAAGTGAGAAAAAGAGGTCAACTAATTTCCCCAAATCCCATAGCAAGGAGGTAGTAGAGTGGATTTGAATCTAGGTGGTCTGACTTCAGAATCTGCACTCAGAGTCCCCAGTGGTCCATGACCAAGATGACTTCTCCATTGCTTTCCCTAAAAATGTATTCTGCAATGGGGCTTGGGGGGGACACAATAATATGGATGAATGTAATAACCACATTGCTTTTTCATGTGAAACCTTTATAAGAGTGTATATCAATAATACCTTAATAAAAAAAATGTATTCATACCTCAGTAAGCTACCCATCTGGGATGGAGAATGCGGACAAGGGATGCCTTTGTGAGATACTCAATGACTCTCCTCTTGCTTTAAAGAGCAAGTTTGCCAGTTCTGAAGTCTTAGCACCTCTGGGACCCAACATGTTGAAACAATCTGTGCCTTAGAGAGAGAAGCAATTCCTTTATCTCTTGCTCAAAAGACTTCCTAGGAGGCCATATACTCCAACTCCAACAGTACTCCAGGTACTTGAGAGGTAGATAGAGGAGTCCTGAAGATACCTCCCCCACGTCCCTCCCCATTGGCAGCTTGCTAAGCTGAAGCAACTGAACTTTTCATTTTAAAGGCTGGTTGACTAGTCCAGCCTGTAGGGGTTTTATAGAGAAGAAGTTGGTAGAGAGAGCATCTTACCCAGGGCAATGGTACTCCAAAACCAACAAGGCATGAAGATTATGAGTCAGAATTGAGTGGCAACAGTCCTAGGCCTATCCATGATAGAAGGGAAATTTGAACAGGTCCTGAAATAAGGAAGACTAGAGCCAGGTATCAAAAGACAAAGCATAGGGCCAGGGAAACAGATGAAAGCATGGAGCAGTGATCCAAAACAGTAAATGAGAGGGTGATTCTTGGTGAATGTTAAAACTGAGTGGTTGCTGGCAGTTGCCTTTTTATGCCCTTTGTACCAGGCTGTGTGGGAGGAACAGTTGCAGTTAAAGGGCTAGTGATGCATGCCTGGCAAAGTTGTGAGTTTCTACTCTTGGGACAAAGTGGTAACCAGATATACTGGACTGGGGCCCAGTCTGCAAAGCTCACTAATGCACAAGAAGCCACCATTGGGTGATCTGTAAATAGATACCATCTCCCCAAAGTCCCTGGAAACCAGATAGCCCTCATCTAACATCTGACTGTAGTCTAAAGAAATGAGGGTAGGCTGTTAGGCAGGGCAGGGAAAAGATGAGTAGCAGAGCATGGCACAGGTGGTTCCCCTCTTATCAGCGGGTATGGTTTACTTTAGACAGGGCACCTGCACTGGAAGTGGTGGCTCACAGTCCAAGCAGAGTGGCTCTGTCTGTTGGCAGGGTTGTCTACTAGCATTACAGGAAGACTTGTTTCCTCCTTTCTACGTTACCATTTTCCCAGTTCATCTGAGCTTTCACTATTGCATGTTTTTGTGGCTCAAGTCAGTTGGCCATGTATTTAGATAACCTTCAGACACAGGCAGCTATTAGTTAGCAGTTCTCCTTAAGCATCCTCTAAGTCTCAGACCTAAATTATGATGTGGTATCTTTTGTAGACAGCTCTTAAAACCACCAAAATTCTGCTATGCATTGGCAGCAGGACAGATCATGGTGTTGACTGTGAACATCCTGGAGGCAGAAGGTATGTAATACTATGGGATAGTGGTGAAGTGTGTATTGCTTTCAAAGATAGGATTGCAGAACTGGGCATATGGCAAAGAACCAAACAGAGAAAAAAGACCTGACCTCCTGAAGCTTACATTTTAATGATGTGCGACAGACAATAAACACATTAGTAAGATGTGTAATATGCCATGTGATGATAGTGCTATGGAGGAAATAAATCCAGGAAGAGGATAAGGAGTGTGTGTGGAGGCGGGTGGGGTTGCAATTTTAAGTGGAATGGTCAGGGACGAATCACAGAGAAGATGACATTTGAGCAAAGGTCTGAAGAAGGTGAGAGATCAAGAAGATATGCAGGTACTAAGGAAGAGTATGCCAAGTGGAATAGCAAGTGCAAAGGCCCTGAGGCAATACATACCTGGCTTCAAGGAAGAAGGTCTGAGTGGCTAAACTGGAGTGAGTGAGATGGGGAGTCATGGGAGATGAAGCCCAAGAGAGGAGGAAAAGATTTTATGGGGCCTAGTAGGCAACTGTAAAGACTTTGACTTTTACTTAAGATGAGAAGAAAAGGAAGGGTTTTGAGCCAAAGAGTGATGTGACCTGAGTTCCATTTTAATAAGATCCTTGTCTTCTCCACCTCTTGCATGTTTGCCAGTTGCTCCATTCCACTTGCTCTCTCTCAAAACTTCTGCTTACTCATGGCTTCTGTGTTCCCTTTCTAACATCATCTTACATGTGGGTTTGGGCTGGTGTTGGGACCACTGCTGACATTTCAGTTGTTGTGCCTACTGTGACCTAATCATTCAGTCTCTCAGTGTCCCAGTTCCAGATTCTTGGGTGACATAATAGGCTCACACATTATTAGACTAACTAATATTAGTCTACCCTAGCAAAACAATCTGAGGCCAGGGACAGAGATAAACAGGATCCTATATTTCCAAGAAGGAATTATGGACAGAGAGGTAATGGTTAGCACGGCTTCATCAAACATCTCAAGTATTTTGAGTTCTCAATACATACATAACAGGCAATGAATCTAGCATATTTAGTTAAAAAAAAAAACAAGCAGCAACCATATAATCCTATCATACTGCAGTAGTTCTCTGTAACCACTGAAGAGTAATAGTAACAATAAATGACTTTATAATGCTTCATATTGAAACAGAGCTTCTAAAACTATCTGTGGAAAAGACCGGTTTTCTTACTTTTATTTCCAAGCTGTAGGAGAATACTCTTCAAAATATAATAAAAATGAATTCCTAGAAAAATTAAATGTAAAAAGACATACAAAATTGAAGCCTAAATTTTTAATAATTTGATTCAACACACAAAATATTTAGATTCAACACACAGAAAATTACTCTGTCAAATTGCCATAAAAGTTTCTAAAAGCTTAGTCTCAATTTCGGTACTTAGTATGCTCTACTAATGAACAGTTCCACACCTTAAATAGCACTGTAGTAAAACTCACTTATCTAAATAGAAGCTAAATTTTACAATCAAAATAGCAGATAAATGGCATTTCATATTCTTAATGAGCATATTAAAGAATATGAAGTTATGCAGTTGTTATTCCTTTTCTCACTCTTCTCATTAAGAGTGTAGTGTCTGTCCTGCATGTAGTTTCTACTGAGTCTTTGTTGATCAAAATATTTCTCTATTAAGAAAATATTTCCTCACGGGAAAAACAATGTATAATTTGTCCTATTTAGATTTGCTGTGACTGCTCTACTGCTAAATATGGCTGAATATGATTCAGTTTTTCCTTGGGGAGAAAAAAGGGGAAAAAGGAATTATCTTTCTTAAGTTTCAGTGACAGAAAAACAACAAAAAAATATTAACACTAAACTAGAGGGTAAGGTGTTTATAATTATTCACCTTTCATTAATATCTAAAATCTGGTCCTATAATTGATTTGGAGACCATTTTCTTAATTTAGCAAGTATTTAAGTGCTTAATTGCCATGCTAATTTCTCTATAAAGTAAATTAAACTGATTTAAGCCCAATATTTTTTGGTACCATCATCTAAGACAAACATATCAACAAGTATAACTGGACAAATCATTGATTTGTTTACAAACCACTGTTCTACAATCATTGATCAGAAAGAAATCACAGAATAAGTTTACTCTGGTAACAGCAACCCTTGACTACTAATTTATTTCCTAAGACTGTATGACTTTCTTTATCCACGCAATTCTGAATAATCAGGATTTCAAATTCATTTACAAATATAATCTCAAAATATCTGAAATGGTTGTGGGGAATTAAATTGGGGACATTTAACTGCCTTGGATTTTTTTAAAGATAGCTATGAATGTTCCAAGTTTTGTTTTTATTCATACAGAATCAAAATAGTTCAGATTCCCTTAAGCAGGAAAAACATAAAACAATATTCCAGCTGACCCTTTGCCACAATCTGCTCTTCAGAAAACAGAAACAGAAAATAAAAATTGGGAAAATAATTTAAAGGAATTATTTCAAATGCATCGTTGCCAGGAATTAAAATGTTTCTCCTACATACCAATTGTTTTGAAAGCACATTAATTCTGTTTTCAAATTCTATACCCTTTTAGAAAGACCATCAATATTTTTCTTAAGAAAAACAGGTCTAATGTTAAAGGTTATAAGATACAAATTAGTAAATACTCCTTGAATTCATTTGTAAAAAGGGCTAAACTAATTCCCTTAACCATTCTAAGAGATTCCATGCTTCAGAGATGTATAGATGGTAGATGTCTGCTGCTTTTCTGTTTAGCTTATCCTCTCCCTCTCACCCTCAACCTGGAGACATTTCTTCCTGGGTCTTTTGCATTTCGGCACATCTTGTGAGTGAGGCATAGGCCGCCCTTGGACAATCTTTTTAAGAATGTTTAAATAGCAAACAGCTTTGGCATACAGAGATAATGTCTCTCTCTAGAGCAAAGAGCAGGTTTGTTTACTATTCATCATGATAAAAGATAATGTCTCCCCCCCTGGGCCAAGATCAGGCATGCATACTGCCTATTATAAAAGTTTTGGACTCCCTGAATTCAGGGTTTTTCACCTGTAACACAACCCACTGGGTGTGTAAGCACCACCTGTTCTGTTTATGTCACTCTGTGGGAATTGGAGCTAGGAACCAGTGTAAATGTTGATATTCTGACTACTGCTCTTGGTATGAATCATATATTGTTCTTTGTTTTTAACACAGGAACCTGTGTCTTCTGCCAGAATCCATGAAACAGTGTCAGGCTAACTTGTTAGCTTGTAAGTAAGGCAAAACCCCCAGGTTGTCTAAGTTATCCCAGTTTCTGCTTTGTGTAATTTTCTAAGACCCACCTGTATACCTTTGCCCTTTGGCTTCCTGAGAGAACCCTGTGTCTACATAATAAATTTCCATTTTATTTAGGCTTAAGTGGGTTCCCATTACTTGTAATCAAAATAGTACTTATTCAGGCAAGAAAATCCAGGGTTTTTTTCCCTGAAAATTGGACAATAAGGGAAAATATTCAAGTGATTTTCTAAGTGCTTTCATTCAACAAATTTTTGTTGAGCTGCTATGACATCACAGGTATTATGCTGGATGCTGGGGCTACAATAGTAAACAGCATATGGGTCATAGAATTTCAATTCTCATTAGAGAAGAAGCCTAAAATATAAGTAAACCAACACATGATAGTTGCAAGTTGTAAGAAGTGCTATGAGGAAAAAAAAAATGGATGAAGGCAGAGATGAAAAAGGGGCGCTATTCCAATCATAGAGTGACCAGAGGTGACTTTCAGAGAGCTGATACGTAAAGGATGAGAAGGCAGAAAATCAGTACAAACTGAAGGAACAGTAAGTGCCAAAACCTTGAGAAGAACTTAAGAAATGTGAAAACTGAGAAGAACAAATGTGAATAAAGATAATGAGTAAGGGGAAAAGATCAGGTGGTGCAGTGGGGACTTTGGCAGGAACCAGTTATTCAGGGCCTTACTGACCAAGGAAAGGAGTCTGGGGTTAGTCCAAGTGTAACCAGAGGCTATTAAAGAGTTTTAAGCACTTGAGTGACAGGACCCAATTTACATCTAAGAAAATGTGTTTTACTCTGGGGTGGAGGATGGGTTGGAGGAAGGGAAAAGTGGAAGCAGAGAGGCCAGTTAAGAGGTGTTGTTTTGTCCGGGAGAGAAATGACAGTGGCCAAGGACAGGTGGTAGAAGTGGAGTAGGGAAAGTGGATTCTGTGTACTGAGGAAACTGGGACAATGGATGGGGGACAGGGGTGGCAACCGGGTTGAAGGGCAGGGTTGGGGAGAAATCACCATTACCATTTGGGACTATGTTTACTTTGATATTTTTGTGCCATATCCAAGGTTGTCTGTTGAAGATAGGAGCCTAGAGTTAGATACAGATCTAAGTTAAAGATATAAACTTAGGGCTCATCAGTGTGCACATAGTATTTGGTCCCAGGATCCTAGTCTCCAGGCTTCTTTCAGTTTACTCTTTCTCAGGCATTGGTGCCCACCCTCCCCAACTCAGAGCATGCAGGAATTTTTCAATCTCCTGCAAACTACAGAACATGAAGAACTGGGAGCGACATCTACACATTTCTCTCTGCCTCATGGTGCCACCATTGCTATTTTTTTCTACTATGGCTGTTCCATGTTAGTGAGAGTCTTCCTACCAAGTAGCCAACTCCCACAGGAGAGACAGAACATTCTTGACAGAGTGGAGCCTTTGCTTTCAGCCTCTGCTTCGATCTACCTGGAGGGTTTCTACTGACATAGTTTAATGGGGTAGGGTTCTGGGTCCTTTTCCAGTTGTATAACCTTTCATGTTCATGTCTGTAAACTGAAATAACATTCCCACTACCCCCTTCCCCAAACATAAGTGTTTTTTCTATGAAGACTGTTTTTTTGAAAAACAGCCTTTTTGTTGACATATAAGTTACATGTCATAATATTCGCACACATTCAGTGTACAATTCAATGAGTTTTAGTAAATATACAAAGTTGTACAATCATCACCACCATTCAGTTGGAGAACATTTCCATCACCCTGTAAAAATCCTTCATGTTTATTTGTAGTCACTCCTCGTTCCCTCCCCATGGTCCCAGGCAACCCCTACTCTATTTCTGGCATTTTTTTTTGGCCTTTTCTAGATATTTCATATAAATGGAAACATACAATACATGGTCTTTTGTGTCTGATTCCTTTTACTGAACTTGATGTTTTTGAATTTTATCCACGTTGTAGTATATGTCAGTATTTCATTCCCTTTTTATTGCTGAATTTCCTTCCATTGTATGGATATACCACATTTTGTTTATCCATTTCCATTCGCTTGTTGATGGCCATTTGGGTTGATTCTGGCTATTATGAACAATGCTTCAAAAATAACATCCTCATCCACCAACCTCACTTAGATGTTAAAAGAATTACTTTTTTAAATTGTGTGTAAAGATGGTGTAATATGAAGTGATTTTTCCTGTTTTCCAAATTTCCAGAAATTTGTTTACATTGTATATATAGTTTTAAAAGTAAATTTCATTCATTTGATTTAAAATTTATCATGAAATAGTTCAGCCATACATGAAAAGTGTGAGAAGTACACCACAGAATCATATATACCCACCACAGCTCAAGAAATATCCCTCTTTCTGGAAGATAACCACTGTCATGAATTAGTATTTTCATTCCCATTCATGCATAAGTACTTTTACTAACATTTATATAGTCTTACACAATATATAATCTTTTTTGTGTGATTTTAGACTGAATGTACATTGTATAAAAAAATGGTACCATGTATTCTTCTTAGTACTTTAGTAACTAACTCATTTTCATTTTCACAATAACCATATGATGAAAGAACAATTACCATCCCCAATTTACAGATAAGGAAACTGAGGGTAAGTGGAGGTGGGTGAGGAAAGAGCATGAGTAAGTGTGGGTGACCAAAGATCATAAATGGGATCCCTTTTAATGCTCTTCAGAGAAATTAAAGCTTGTAATTCTTTTTATAGTTCTTTTTGGATGCAAGGCTGGGCTTTTAAAATATTATTCCATGTGGAGACCAGGTCACTTCGAGCCCTGGGAATTAGGAAAAAGTTTGGCTAATTTAAGAAGAAAACAGATTGCTTGGAAGGATACTGGCTACCTCAAAGGATTGTTAGGAAGACTGGAGACCTTGGCTGAATAAATGAGCATGAACGGAGGGGACTAGGCAGCCTGGAACAGCCAGATCCTGTCCCCGGAACATCGGCTTATCTTGTCTCTACTGGACACACTGTTCTCCCCCCTTAACTCTGCTCTCACTGCTGTCACTCCACGAGGCACTGGATGCTGCCACAGCCACAGAGTTAACTCTATAAACTACTCCTGCTTCTTTGCATCAGGACTCACAGTCCTGAGTAGAATGCTTCCAAATGGCTGACCTGTTCCCTAACTGTGAGGAATCTAAGAGAACAAGTATTGGCTCTTTTGACTACCATAGTGGGAGGCAGCAACTACCTTCTGCCCAATTCATGCAATCGTAGCTTCCCAAACAGGAAGTTTATTTGTATCATCAAGTATAGAGCAGCCCTACGCCTGCTATAGAACCTCACTAGAGGTAGTGCCTTGTGTGAAAGGATGATTAGGAGATGGCCAGTATACCAGTCTGCATAGGATATCAGTCCAGATGGGATTCATTTAGGCGGCAGTAACAAATAAGTACAAAATGTCAGCGGCTTATGGCAACAAAGGTTTATTTCTCACTCGTGTCTGTTGCAGATTGTCCACATTGTCTTCACTTTAGGACCCAGTCTGATGAAGCAGCCTCTATCTGGAGTGTTGCTGATCTCACAGCAGGTGGGGAAAAGAACTTTAGCAAGCCATACTCTGACTCTTAAAACTTATGCTTGGAAGTAACAAACATTAACTTCTGCTCACATATTATTTGCTAAAACAAACCATGTGGTCAACCTGATATCTGTGGGGTAGAGAAGTATGATATGATCCCAAGGAGGGGAAACTACTTATATTGAAATAGGATAAGGTGTATCCCAACCACCTTATTGTGGAGGTGGGAAAGTATGCTGGGTAGTGGGAATGAGCAATTAAGAGGCAAGAAATAGAATGGTGTTTGGGCACTAACTAGAAATAGTGTGCTGTTAATGAAGTGTAAGCCTCAAGGCAGGAAAAGTAAGAGATGAAAACAATAGTGACAGGTGGGGAATATGTAGCAGACCCTTGTCTTCAGGATAAAGACCTTGATCCTTATTCTTCAATCCGGCAACCTTGAGTGTATTTACACAGGAAGGTGAGGTGGCTAGATTTGTGCTTGAAACAGATTTATGTGAAAGATGATTTGAAAGAGATCTGTTAGAAGGCTACTGCATTTATTGAGGTGAAGAATGATGACAGCCTGAACCAGGGAATCTTAATAGGGGTGAAGACTGGTGACAGAGAGGAGGCAGAGTGGCTGAGCTGACTGATCCGATGTGAAAGGCGAGAGTACAGGAGGGGCAGAGGGTGCTCCAAAGAGTCCCACCTGGGCCATTCAGTGTCCTTCACCTTCCTACCAAATGACAAAGCTGAATGTCCAGCACCACCAACGCATCTTACAATTTAGGATCTTCTCTTTCCCCACATGTATACATAGGAGAAATCTATAAGCTCCCAAGAAAATCAGAATGGCTAAATATCACCATCATACCCTGGTGTAAAAACACAGAACTCAGAAACTAATGTTCTTCCTCAAGAGAATACTTGACCTCTCTTTTCCATTTCTCTTTCTTTCATCATCTTATTCTTACTTCTCATCCTATCCTTTAAGATGTAGTGTTTAGAGTGAGAAAGGCACTCACTTTCCTACATGGCTGATAAAACTATAAATTACAGCAAACTTTATGGGAAACAATTTGGCAACACGCTTCAAAAACTTAACTATGTTCATAGATTTTGGCCAGATAATTCTACATTTGGTAATCTAATCTAAGAAAATTATTATCAATGTGAACAAGTTTTTGTGTACATGAATGTTTATTCCAGCAGTATTTATAATTGTGAGAAACTGGAAACAATCTCAGTGACAAAAATTAGGACAGTGTGAGGATACATCTCTGTTTTCATTAATAACATTTTCAAAGAATTTTAAATGAAATGGAAGAATCCTGATATTATGTTAAGGGAAAAAAGGATAAAAAGGTAAGTGTTATAATATCTAGTTTGGATCGATTTAGGATCTTCTCTTTCCCCACATGAATACATAGGACAAGTCTATAAGCTTCCAAGAAAATCAGAATGGCTAAATGTCACCATCATACCTTGTTATAATAACAAGGGAACATGTTGCTCTTCAACTGTGGTTAAATAAGGCCCTTTTATAAGAGCACAGAAAAAAATGGAAGAAATTATATCAAAGTTATGGTGTTATTGGTGATTTTTGTTTTCTTCATTTTACTTTTCATTTTCTCCAAATTTCTAGAATGTAATGATTTCTTTTATAAGCAGAAGAAAAGGCACTTTTCCAACCCTACCCCCTCACCACGTCTTAGATCAACTCTAAGGCAATAAAGCAATGTTGTTGACAATGTAAGATAGTTAAAGGACAGGCACAGTGCCCTGGACTCTTGAAGCAAATTACTAGATGAAAGGACACAGTGTCAGCCTGAGCTGCACTCACCTAACCACAGAAGCTCAGCAATTAGTTAGCAGATGATTAGTGCTGAGTTTAATACCTACTGAATAGCAGAGAAGAGCTGAGCTTTTGACTTTGACCTTTAAAATTTAAGACTGGAAGCTAGAAGATACCAAGCCACCAGTGAAGCTGGACTGATGGAGATGGCCTCTCACTTGCTGCCATTTCCCCTACCCTTCAGTCAGAACAGCTCAGCCATCTGAGCACCTGTGGGCCAGGGCACATCCAGTTGTTGACCCTCTGAATAATTAATGGAAAGACAGCAAACATGACCTGGGGAACATGTTGCTCTTTAACTGTGGTTAAATAAGGCCCTTAATAATTGGTCACCAGCCAAAAAACGTTAGAAGGAGGGAGAAAGAATATAATAGCTCCCTCAATTACATCAGTGTTTTTCTAGGCAGTTGGTACCGGTTTCCCAGTTATACAGTCACATAGAAAAAAATGTAGGGAAGGGAACAGATTGAAGAGATATTTAAGACGCAGGATAATCAGGGCTTTGTGGCTGTTCATGGGTGCACAGTGAGGGGAGGGAGAAATCATGAGTGACTGGAGACTGTTTGGGGCTAAGGGGACTAAAATAGTGTACCCAGTAAGTATGGTGGAACTGGGGCTGAGGAGGTGACCTGCGGGTTTGGTTTGGTGGTGTTTACCAACAAGATGGAGGAGATGGCTCACTTGATCTAGATATTGGTTACTTACAGGGAAAATAAATATATTAATGATGATGGAAGACAGTCTTCTTACTGTCAGAGCAGGAGTGCAAATATGGAAAGGAGAAAGGCTAGAAAAAACTCTATTGTATTGTATGTGTAGGTATTGCTGGGACCTCAATAGTTGTTTTAATATATAGATATATACATATAATAATTGTTGGACAGAAATAGATGTTGAATAGTTGTAGATGTATTTCCTGGCTCTTTTTGGTAAGAGGGCTGGAAGTAATGACACCCTTACAGAAAGACCAAACTTAGCATCCAGATTTTGGTTCCTAACCACCTTACTGAAAGGAACCAGCGTTCATTGGATAAGTTGCCAGTTCCAGGGCTGTGCCAACGAAAGTACAAGATGGGTCTGGAACATCTTCTTGCTTCAGAAAATAAGGAAGCTCCCAAAGAATGTTGGGAACATATTCAAGAACAAAGGGTTCAACATGAAGGGCCTCCCACTGGCCAAATATGGGACAATTTAAGCATCAAAATAAATGAGTGATGGGTTATAAACCATTAAATAAAATAGGAATCCATGAGTCTATAGTCATATAAAGAAATAAATACATAAATGAAAAGCTCTACTTTATGGTATAATGCCAACTAATTAATGTAGAAGGAGTAATGGAATTAGAAAATCACCCTGTGGTAACAAACCCAGAAATCATTGATCCAGGCAAAAGAGTGGTGAAAATTTGATGAGAAAAAGAATATTTACATAGTCCCAAAGTATCTTCTCACAAAAGACTTACAAAATGTTTTTTAAATGATTAACAATTAAAAAAAAATAACTAGTTTTGCAGTGAAGAAACAAAATGTGGAAAGTGAATATTACCTGTAACAGGACAAATTGACACTGTGTGCCTCCCGATTTGGTGCACCAAGAAGACAGCATCACATTTGTGATATTCTTGTCCCCAAATCATAACTTGAATGTAATCATGAGGAAACAAGAGACAAATCCAGACTGAAGGTCATAAAAAGTACCTGGCCTTCACAAACATCAAGATCTTAAAGAAAGCCTGAGAAACTGTCAGAGGTGAAAAGTCTGCAGTGACAACTATCTGTGGGGCCTGATCCTGGACTGGGGCGTAGAACAGAAATGAAAAGGGAAAGTGGAAAGGTTTTTTTGTTTGTCTATTTGTTTTTGTTTTTTGTATCTTATTTTGTTTTATGTTTGCTATCATGAACAGCTGTGGGATCACTGGTGAAATACAGATGAGATCTGTGGCTTAGATAGCACTGTGTCAATGTTAATTCCCTGATTTTGATAAGTATGCAGTAGTTTTGTAGAATAGTGTCCTTGTTTATAAACCCAATGTTTATGAAGCAAAGTCATGTCCTCAACTTTTGAATGGCTTAGAAAATTATACATGATTTATATCTCATACTTATGTATGAGAGAGAATGAGAAGGTGGGGGCAGGGGAGAGAAAGAGAAAGGAAGAGAAGAGAATGGTAAAATATTAATAAGTAGGGAACCAGGGCCCTAGGTGAAGTGTATACAAGATATCTTTGAATGCTTTTCTATAACTTTGAAATGATCTCCAACTAAAAAAGACCTTTAACACAGAGAATGTCACTATTCTTGTTATGGTCTTATAAGACCATATTGAAAAACATTCTTCAGGAAAATACTCTCGATGCAGTATTAGAGAGATAGATATTGCTAAGGACCTGAATAAAGTGACTTGGGGAGAGCAATTCTCAGAGATGTGTCCCCAGTGTCAACATGGTGCAACAGCCAGAAAGCAGATATGCCTGCCTGGATCTGGATTACAACTTCTTGATGAGACTGCAGGGCTAGTGCCCACCTCCTTCCCTCTGATCCACCAGGGTAATAAGTAATTATTGTCTCTCAGTAATGAGAGAAATGTGGCAATGTAAGAGACAATACAATAAACTACTCAAAAGCCAATAAGCACCATCTAGTGGCGAGAAGGTGATTTTTCCCATGGCTTGAGGATTGTCAAAATCAAAGGGTTTGGGTCAATTTGGGCTCCTACTAGCAGGGCGTGAGTTTCCGGAGTTTCACATCTTCACCAAGCTTGCTTAGGCCAGACTTATCAAAGTTATCATTTCCAGGAGCATGGAATGGAAACACTGTGAACTTACGGTTAGGTTTAGGGACTTGTTCTAGATTCAGGCTTATTTATTTACACGGGATACTTCATACACAATGCTGTATACTATCTATTGTATCACATCCAGAGATAAACAATGTCTGGTTGTCCATCAATAGGTTCAAGTTTGGTGGACCTGATCCATCAATATGTATAATAATCAGGTCCCTCATCAATCTTTCACCTAATAGTTTCAGCAACAATTGATCATTGCTTAGATTCATCATTTCCTAAAGGTTTGAAAACCAGTAATCTGATTTTATCATTCCCTTTGCATTTATTAACTGTAATTCTTCTATAAAGAACGTTCCTTCATTGATTACTAGGTCCTTTGAGGTCCAGCTCTGTAAGAATAGTAGGGTAAGTATTTGATAATTTCCATTTATCAATTTTAGAATAATGGGCTGGTATCCTAACGATTTGGTGACCAAAGGGTTTTTTTTATAGTAATTATTAAGAAGTCCAGGATTTTTATATATTTGATTTTTATTCACTGCAGTCATTATTCCTTAAAAAAAAACAGCACAGCATCTTGAAGTATAATTTACATGCAATAAAATGCATCCATTTAAAAAGTGTACAATTGAATGAGTTTTGGAAAATGCATATACTTGGGGAACTACCACCACATTTAGAATATAGAACATTTCCATCACTCCAAAGATTCCTTTGTGCCCCTTTGCAGTCAGTCATCCTCCCACCCCATCCCTGGCCCTATGCAAGCACTGATTTGCTTTCAGTCACTAGAGATTAGATTTGATTTTTCTAGACAGTCTGAAAAATAGAATCATTTCTATGGATCCTTTTACTCAACTGGGTTGTATATGTTAAGTGTCGTATTATTCTTTCTGATGCTCACCTTGTTGCTAATGTTTGCCAGCTCGGCCTCTTCAGTTTGGCTCTTTGGCCATTTTGACATAACCCCAGTGGTTTCTGGTAGCTTCTGGGCTTTCAGACATCTCAGGGTGCCCCCAGTTCATCATGTATATTCCTGTTCCAGATCTGAAATCAGCCATTTCTCTGCAGATTTAGCTTCCTTGGTATTTTGAGACTACAATCTGGGCAGTAGGGGTGCTTGCTGCTACTAAGTTATTATTATTTCTAGACCTTAACAGTTGATGGAACTAGGAAATAATCTTTTTTTTTTAGTGAAAGAAGAGAATGAGTTCATAATGATATTGTCTATTTAAATTAAGGATTAGAAATTTCACCTTATTTTTAATTTTATCTTTGCTCTCTTAAGCTAAAAAATTTGGTTTTATAACATTAACATAATTCATTGCTTTCATAAAGAATTGAAATACAGAATTGAAACATATATGGAAGGAAAAAGCAAATACATAATTATGTTAATTATTGATATTTATATTAAGATATATGTACATAGGTATTTTTTTAAATAACAGTTTCAAAATAGCAATCCCAAAATTGTAATTAACAATGACACTACTAAATACAGGTTAAAATTTCTTTCTGATTCTTTTAATATTTATAAAATATCCCACAAAAAATCTTAAGTCAGAATACTACTTTCACAGTCACTTGAAATAGCCCTTCTCTTGTCACGCCACCAACTTGATGTAGAATTGAGTTTACTTGTTTAAATCTGGCTCAGATTTTTAGGGATTGCTTTGTTCTTTTATTTATTTTTTACATTTAAGTTTGTTTTTTAAGTCATCTAGTGACCACATTGACATGGTTCCAAATCAAAACCATATCACAAATTTCATTCAGATTTATTTCCATCCCCGTCTCCTATTTTGTTTTGTTTTTTGAATTAATAGACTTTATTTTTTGAAAATGATTTTAGGCTTAAGGAAAAATAAACAGAAAGAGCAGAAATTTCCCATATACTCCTTTACCCTTTCTCCATCCCTCACCCTTTCCCCTATTATTAATGTCCTACATTAGTGTGATATATTTGTTACAATTGATGAGCCAATATTGATACATTATTATTAGCTAAAGAACCTTATATTAAGGTTCATTCTTTGTGTTGTACATTCTATGCGGCTTGTACATTCTATGGGGATGCATTTATAATGACATGTATCCACCATTACAATATGATACAGAAGAGTTTAATGGCCCTAAAAATCCCCTCCGCCACCTTATTCAGCCCTCCTTCCTTTCCTCCCTCCTCCCCCAGAACTCCTGTCAACTGCTGATCTTTTTATTGTCTCCATAGTTTTGACTTTTCCAGAATGTTATATAATTGGAATCATACAGTATTTAGACTTTTCATATTTGCTTAGCAATATGCATTCAAGATTCCGCCATGTCTTTTTGTGGCTTGGTGGCTCATTTCTTTTTATTGCTGAATAATATTCTATTGTCTGGATGTACCACAGTTTGTTTATCCATCCACTTTCTGAAGGATATCTTGGTTGCTTCCAAGTTTTAACAATTGTGAAAAAGCTGCTATAAACAGCCGTATCCAGGTTTTTGTGAGGATGTAAGTTTTCAACTCATTTGGGTAAATACCAGGGATGCAATTCCCATATCATATGGTAAGAGTATGTTTAGTTTTTTAAGAAACTGCAAAATTACATTCCAAAGTGGCTGCACCATTTTGCATTTCCACCAGATATGAATGAGAGTCCTGGTTATACCACCTCCTCACTAGCATTTGGTGTTGTCAGTGTTTTGGATTTTAGCCACTGTAACTGTGCATAGTGGTATCTCATCATTGTTTTAATTTGCAATTCCCTAATGACAAATGATGTTGAGTATCTTTTCATATGCTTATTTGCCATCCCCTGTGTATTATATTTTTTCCTTCCCCTGAGGTAACCTTTTTATATTGGCTTCCAGTTTATCTTTGCATGGTTACTTTAAAAAAATTATATGCACATGTATTTATAGTCCCCCTTTCTTACACAGAGGGTAGCATACTGTACATATTTCACAGCATTTTATAGATCAGTTTTTTACAGCAGAATAGGAGTTCATTTTATGGTTGTACCATTGTTTCTTAAACCAGTCCCTTGGCATATGAATGGTTTCCAATCTTTTGTCATTACAAATAACACCACAATGAATTACATTGTGCCATACATCATTTCATATTTCTACCTGTATATCTTTGACATACATTTATAGAAAAGTGGCTATGATGTCCAAGGTTTAATGCATGTGTAATTTTGCTAGATATTGTCAAACACCCCTTATATCCTTACAAATTCCCACCAGCAATGTATAAAAATTCTTGTTTCCCTGAAGGCTTGCCAATAAGATTTTTGGTCAAACTTAAAGATTTTTGCCAACATGATGGATTAAAAACTATAATATTCTGTGTTTTAGCTGGATAGTGGGTAACTGGAAGTTTTCTCTATTCTTAATTATATATTTTTATGCATTTAAAATATTTTATAAAACAAGCTAACATTAAGGAATTGCTTTTTTTATTATCAAATGTATATCACAGTGGGTCAACAGTTCCCCTCCCTCACCCCCTGGTAACCACTAGTCACTTCTCCGTGTCTGTAAGTCTAATGCATTTTGTTTCTTCTGTTTTGCTTCATTTTTATATTCCATGAATAAGTGAAATTATATGGTACTTTTCTTTCTCTGCCTGGCTTATTTCACTGAGCATAATATTCCCTAGCTCCATCCACATTATTGCAAATGGCAGAATTTCTTTTCTTTTTATGACTGAATAATATTCCATTGTGTATATGTACCATATCTTCTTTATCCATTCATCTACTGATGGACAACTTAGGTTGCTTCCATATCTCGGCTTTTGCAAACAGCATGGCAATAAACATAGGGGTGCATATATCTTTTTGAATTAGGGATTTTGTGTTCTTCAGATAAATTCCTAGGAGTGGAATTACTGGGTCATATGGTATTTCTATTTTTAGTTTTTTAAGGAACCTCCATACTGCTTTCCATAGAAGTTAGGGTGAATTAACACTCATCTTTATAATAATTCCATTAATTTTAAATGACACAGAAAGTAGACTGCATTGCATCGCATCCAGCACACTGGACTGACTGGCTGTGGTTCTCAGTGGAGCTGATGTGATCTCTGAGACCCAGTATCATTTGGCCCTGAAAGTGTTATTTGTCATCTTCCTTGTCAACTTTACAGTAGAACACATCAGCTAATAGGCTTCTGCCAATAGTCCCCAAATTTATGATATGGACTCTGTAGATGACACCTGTATATACGTTAGAAATTCTCTGTCAGTCTTACGGTGACACAGTTGTTTGTAATCCATACGAGCAGAGCATGGAGAACTCTTTTTGAATTGGTTTAGGTGGCAAGATGAGATTGCAATGTTTATTTAGTTTTATTCTCATTATGTGATGCCTAGACTTAAAGTATTTTATAGTAAATCAAATTTGCATTTTGAGGCTTTTTAACAAAAGCAACAAGTTTGAATAAATTATTCAAAATCACCAATTATCCAGTGATGTCATTCACAGCAAAAGAAAAAGTTTTCTGATCCAAATCCAGTGCAGTCCAGGATTACATAATGCATTTAGTTGCCAAATTGCTTTAGACTTCTTTCACCTGGAATAATTCCTTAACGCTTTCTTTGTTCATTGTGACTTTGATGTTTTTGAAGCTTCAGGCCAGTTATTTTGTAGAATGTCCCTGAATCTGGATTTGTCTGATGGTCCCTCAGGCTAGACTGAGGCTGTGCATTTGGAACAATAATAACACAGAAGTGATTCTGTGATCTCAGAGCACTGTGTCATACATACATTGATGTGTCCCAGTGGTCATGATGTTAACTTTGGTTATTTGTGTTAAAGTGATGCCTACATTGTTTCTCCATTGCAAAGTATGTTTTTTCTCTTTGTACTTAAAAAGTAATTGTGGAGAGATACTTTAAGATGATGTCCTGTTTCTCATCAAATTTTCATTTAGCAATATTAGCATCCATCAATGATTCTTGACTGAACCAATTATTACTGTGATGGTTACCAAATAGTGGCATAAGGATGTTCTTTAGTTTGGATTTCCTTAAAATGTGTTTGTTTGCATGTTCATAAAATGTAACAATGCCAGAGAAAAATCAAACAGCTCGAATCAACCCAAAGAGGCTGAGAAGCAGCAAAGGCAAATGAACATTTGCATAAATAACAAAAACAAGTTAGAAGTACAAATGAACGAGTCTCACTGTCTAAACCTGTCTTGTGACCAGTAAACGTAAGGTGAAAGAAAGGTTGAGAAACCCTTTAAATTTTATTTGTCACACTTATCTTGGAGAATAAATAGAATCTCCCACCCAACAAACACTCGAAAAAATGATGTTCTTGTAGTCTTAATTGGAGATAACTGTCACA
This sequence comes from Smutsia gigantea, assembly GCA_032199065.1. Taxonomy (NCBI): domain Eukaryota; kingdom Metazoa; phylum Chordata; class Mammalia; order Pholidota; family Manidae; genus Smutsia; species Smutsia gigantea. The sequence goes on along the minus strand of JAVSCE010017792.1, from coordinate 66,921 downwards.
GCAAGAATTTATCATAGGGACAAAATTAATTCTACTAATGAACTCAAGCTTAATGGGATTGCTCTCAGATGTCTTGCTTTTGTATTTCTCCAAATAAATTTGAGTGTTTTCCTTACTAATAACTTTAATAAAATTATTTAATTATTAGAAATTTTAAACACACAGAAAACAATATTATAGACTCACCATCTGAATTTAAGTGATGTTTACATTTTGCCATCTTTGCTTCAAACTTTTTTCTCTAAATTAAAATATACATATATACATATATAATATGTTTTGATGCATGTAAAATTATACACAAATTGTATCAGGTTGAATGTATCCTATTACTATTTACTTTCATTTTTAACTAATACAATATTTTTGAAATTTATCTACCTCAATACAGGTACATATGATTTATTCAGTTTAACTGCTGTACAGAAATCCATTGTATGAATAATCACATATTGTTTATCCATTTCCCAACTGATGGAGAATTGGACTGTTTTTTATTTTATTTTTATTTATCTATTGCTGCCTCAAATGGTGTAATCAATATCCTTATACATTCTTCCTTGTGTATATGTTGGGTAAGTTGCTCTGGAGAATAAATGAAAACCTGAGTCATGGTGTAACCCCATCTTTGGTTTTACTAGGTATTGCCAAGTTGCTTTCCAAATGGTTGTACCAATGTGTACTCCTATCAGCACCTTGTGTCTTCTTCTACAGCTGCTGTTGTCAGACTTTCTGCTTTGTTTCCAATTGGAAGGGTATGAATTATTATCTCATTATTGTTAAATTTGCATTTCTGAATTAGTAGTGGCAGAGCTTCTTTTTACATGTTTTTGCTGTCGGGTTTTCTTTCTCTGTAATATACCTGTTTATATCTTTTTTTTTGGGTGTCATTTTCTATGGAAGAGTTCTTTATTTATTATGGACTTTAATTCTTTATTCTGTGCCTTACAAACACCTTCTCCCACCTGTAAATTGGTCACTTTCTTTATAGTGCTTTGGATAAACAGAAGTTCGAAGTTTTATGTAGCTAATTATTAACCATATAATTTCATTTATTTTGTGTCTTGAAGACCAATTAGCATCATTTGGAGAATATACCAGATGATTATTCCTATTTGTGCTACACATTTCCTGGTTCTATATCCCTACTAATGTCTATAGAAACTGAAGAAATTGAGACAAATTCTTAGAGTTTGAAGACAGTTGGAAATCTAAAGACTGACCATAAGAAGCTGCATTTTAGGCAAATGTTTTCCCTTAGCTAAATGGAGAAGGTTCTCACCAACTCACAGTTTTATTATCAGTTTTTGCTTTGGTTTGCATTGTTTTGGGGAGGGCAGAGGTTGAACCAAGAAGATGGGTTTTTGTTGCTTAAAAATTATTATAATTCGCATTATCCTTAAAAATATTTTTTTGATGCAAATGGATAGTATTAGTAATCTGGAATATGATGCTCTTTAACAAGAAGAAAAAACAACAAAGAAATATTAAGTCTTTAGTCACATTGCTGGATAGGAGTTGCCAGGATATAACATCCTGCTCCTGCTGTGGATGACAGCTGGGTTCTGTAACACATGATGTCTAATGCTCTGTCATTTGTTAAGAAATTTCTTTGTTGGAAGGCTTAAATGCGTGGCTACTTTTCATATCCATACGAAACAGCTCACACCCCCCTCTGCCTTGCTGAATGCTTGAATAGTAGGATGTATACAAAGTTTATATCTGCATATCTGGCTTCTACCAGGAAGAGAAAAGTAGCACAGCTTCCTTTTTAATGACTGAGAACTAGAAAAGTTACTTCCTCCTTAGGACTACCTAAGTGAATCAACCTAAGCTTTAAAATCCTTGGCGAATTTTCCTCATTGTGCAAACTGTTCTAAGGCAAAATTAAAGAACAACTTATTAATCATTATCAATACTGAAAATTATGCCCCTACTTCATTTATTCTCCATAGTTAGACACTTAACTTCGGGGGTGGTGGGGAACAGAGAGATCCTCCTAATTCTGTCTGTCTTTATTTTTCATGATAATCTCTGTAGCCTGTATTAAGGACTGTTTTTATTTTTAAACTATTGAATTTTTATTTCTTATATAAAATCTTTACTTTAAATTCAATAAAACTGTTAGCAAAGAGTTTTTAAAAAAAATAACTTTGAAAACCTGGTCATAAAAAGAATAAATATTAATTGTAGAAAATGTAAAAAGAATTAAAAAATCTATAAGCATGACACCCAGAAGAAACAATTATTAATATCTTAGATCATAATTTCAGTCTTTTTTCTATGCATATATCTATTCATTTTAACCAAAGATGAGATCATAAAGTCCATCTGTTTTATAAATTTATTTTTTACTCTATCTTTTTTGGTATAACATTTTACTATCTCACTAAATATTCTTCTAAAGCATCATTATATCTAAAATATCCTTATACTGCCATGCATGTAAAATATGCATAATATTCTATCATAGGTTTGGGTCATAATGTTACAGGGAGGGGTCTTTCTCAGCCCTCCTCCGGCACACACAGACGAGGAATGTGAAGCAAGATGAGAAGGGTAGAAGACACCTTTATCTAGTGAAGAGAAAGTACATCTCAAAGAGAGAGCAGTTGGCCTGAGAGGTCTGGACCAGCCCTGTTTATCTGAATACTTGTTGGTTTTATAGGAAAGTGGGAAGGGTAGGTTAACAGGTTCAGATCATGTAACTGCTCTGGCTCTGCTCCTGCTCTTACTCATAATGCAGACAGAAAAACCCAGGGGGAAAAATTCTAATGATTATGTGCATGAGCCAAGGTGATTCTCCTATGTGTCCCTGTCTTTTGTGCAGGCCTCAGCCTTGGGGATTTAATGCTAATTTTACCTAAGGATCATGTGAATAGGCCAAGGTCTCTTGGACACATCTCAGGGTCCTTAGTGCAGGTGTCAGCCTTGGGGATTTAATGCTAATTTAATCTCAGGATCATGTGAAAGGGCCGAGTCATTCTCAGACCTGTCTTGGTGTCCTCTGTGCAGGCATCAGCCTTGGGGATTTCCCGGCTCTGTGTAACTTCTCGTTTTTAGGAAGAGAGAGTGTATAAACCCACCTAGAAAGGTTACTGGTTTCAACCTCTCTTCCTTTCTGCTGCTCATGTTACTAACTGCCTACTCTAACAATAATATATATAAATATACCTAATCATTTCTAACTTTTAGAATCATTCTTAATAACTTTTTACACATGTCCATGCCTATTTAGGATTTAGTCCCAGAATGGAATTGCTTGATCAAATGGTATACAATTTTTTAGGGCTTTTAATATTTACTATAAAATTTCCCTTGTTAAATATAATTGATATACTTAATAACATCTTAACTTTTATTGTTAACTTTCTTACAGGTAAGATTTTTAATTGTTGGCCCTACTCCATAGATAATGCACGTCAATTTAATAATGTTTTTCAATTTCCAGTGGAATGCTGATCCATTAGCATACATTTAGAACAGTGCTATCCAGTAGAAGTTTCCACCAGAAACTAGATGACCATTAATCTGAGAGCTTCTTCCAGTATTATGTAAAGGTGAAATATAAACTTAAAAATTTATCCATGGAATGCTTTAAAATGTATTCAGGAAAAAGCTTTTTTTCCCCCCACAAACTACCATATGATTGGAGGATAAATAACAAATATTTTTAAAAAGCCAGTTTTGAACAGAAGCATATCTTTACATCATAATATACACATCTGGAAATTATCCCTAACAATTATATAGGCTGAAACTATAATAGAAGTAAAAACTATTTAGATAAATTCATGGGTTATTGAACAATGATTGACTCAACATTGAGATTAAGTACATACAATTATTTCACAGAGCAACATAATGCCATGAACTACATTCATCATAAATATTAGAGAGCCTAGGGGCTCTCTTGTCCCCTCCTGGCGTGAGCCAGGAGCTCTGTCCTCTCGCGGTATTTCTAAATAAAAGCCTTTCCCTGACTCTCCTAAAAAAAAAAATTAGATAGCCTAATAATCTGATCCTATGTGTAATTTATTATATTCTTGGGTATAATAATGTAATTTTATTTATTTTTATTTTATTATTTTATTTAAATACATTTTTATTTATTTAAATAAATAAATCATATTATGTTATGTCCTTATTCATTCAATAAGTATTGAGTGCCTATATGTGCCGAACATTTAAAGATTTTCAGTCTTTTTTATAAACATTCTTCTATTATCAATTTCATATTGTACATAACAAGGGTTTAGAATTCCATGATACTCAAAATTACCAAGGCATATCGAGTACTAAGGCTTTGATATTTGTGGAGACAAATATGGTTGGTGAATGACCTGGGAGTTCCAGGAGTGAAAATGGCTGGGCCTGGAGGGTCTCTCCCTCTACCATGGAAGGTGCTGCTTCCAAACTCCTGTTCCCACGAAGCCTCCAGATGTGGAGCAGCCAGCGTTTTCAGCGCTCTCAGAATGGGTGGTGATGAAGCTCAGACTGCCTAAGCGTCCGTTTGTCCCCAGTCCGTTCTCACGCTCTCTCTCCTAAAGAGAGACCAACAACAGGTGGGGTGTCCTACTAGGGAGTGGCCCCTACACTGCCCCATCTATCCTGGCTCAAGTGTGTCTCTTTAGAATGTGTCAAGAAGGGGGACTCATGCACCTGCCGACCCTTCTGCCTGGAATTCCTGCCTGCTCCAGGTGAGACCCCTGATGCTCATCAGAGTCCTTTGCTTGGCAATATTTAAGTAAATATTGTTTTCAAGACCTGTGGGAATCTTGGATCTGACAGAGTCCCCTCACCCACTCCCAGCTTTCTCTTAAACTCTTCCATGCTTGGGCAGAATCACCAGAGTTCCAGGTAGAACCACCAAGACAAATATTCCACCCTAGGCCCCCAAACTTTCCTAGATGGGTCTCCATTGCCAGTATTTTCCCCTTCATCCAACACACAGAGGTGCTGGGATGTGAGGAGTGATGGAGGCTGACCAACTTCAAAACCCCATGGGTTCCCATTCAGTTCTCCTTCCCAACCTTCTCCTAAGTTTGGTGACTGTTTCTTTCTTGAACTTGGGTGATGGGGAAGGAAATGGCTTCTCCAGATGCATTTGCTTTCTAATTTTTTTATGGCCTTACATCTGGACATTCCTTTTGAGCTTAGAAAGCTAGAATTCAATGTCTTTATTCTCACATCCAGAACTGACCACTGCCCTGACCCTATCCAGGTGGCCTCTTGTCTTGCAGCCCAAAGGGGAGAGATGGTCGACAGTAATGATGTGAGGAATAAAATACATGGACTAACATCTCACAAAGCCATCCCACCACATAGTTTATGAATATTATGTTTTACATGAAGAAATGGTTGTATTAGGTAAAAATAATAGGAAGATGTATTTATACCATGACTGAAGCTATATAAAATGAAAATGACTATATAGAAAATAATGAGGGATGATGCATACCGAATTGCTCATCTTTAGCACTGTGGGATTATGGGCAAAATTTTATCTCCATTCTCCAAAATCTTTCATAAGTAGGAAGAAAATGAATTTACCAAAACAAGTAAAGAAGTGAAGAAATGTCTTCCACTGCTTGCAGATGATATTTCCTTCAGCAAACATTGAATAATGAAGAAATAACCTATATTTATGCATAAAGATCCCATTTTTCTATGGTAAGCCATTCTTTTGTTTTAATAATCTTGTCAGGAAATCTTCCTTCTATTAGTCATTAAATCTCTTCTGCTACATTACTGTAATTATTATAGTGTCTCTGGCTAAAGTTTTAGTTTGTTATTTAGCCAGTGTTACCACTGTGGTTAATCATAATGGCAAGCTATCTTTATGTATTGTAAAAAGCAGTAATATGTTAGTTAAACTATTAGTTGATACTGAAAGTGTTGCCAATTATGTGAACTTGAATGTAACATGACATATTGAAATAAATATAACAGGAATGAAATAACTTGTCTTTTACGTTCTCAGTATCTACCAGACTTCTTAGCACATAGGCAACTTCCAATTAATAGTTGTTAAATAAATGAATTAAATTTAAAATAATTTAATTATCACTTCATAAGACTATAAATGATTTGAGATATCTTGATTTTTGAAAAATCTCCAGATTAAAATCCAGAGCAAGACTTTTAGATATTTTTAAAGAAAATAGTCTTCATCTACAATATGATGGGTTTTGCCTGGAGGGCCTCTACCCCTTTCATCGCCTCTAAAAGTATGTAATTGTATGACTTTTTGATTCATCAGCCCACAAATGACAAAAATTTCAAAAGTAGTTTTTATTCACTTTAAAATATTGTTTCCTTCATTTTAAGAAAAACTTAAAAAAAAAAAAAACAACTGGCATGTTTAGGCCAGACCTATATTGTCATTGAAAACAGCTGAGCAGATACAGACAGCAGTGCTGTGTTAATAGTCTAAACAGTCCTCACTCAAGATGACAGAATGTAGGCTATTTTTACATGTAATGAGGCCAAGTTTTAAAAAAATGGCTGTATGCTTTAAACAGTCTTTTCATACTTCATGTAGACTATGCACATGGCCTAAAAGAAAACAGAATTAGAGTACAGTAGAAATATTACAGGCACAATTTGTTGACAATGAGCAATTTTGAAAGCTTGGATTGTAAAATCACAGAAATTGCCTGTAGGAAGAGGGAAAAATAAAGCCCATTACGTAACTAAGTGATTTTTCAGCCTGTGGTTCAGAATTTCGTCTCATTTCAGCAATGGCCCCAGAGAGTATCAATTCAGACCAAAGTGAATTCTGCTGGGTGTATTCCAGTTTGAAGTAACTGCTCTAAAATGAAGTAATCAATCCCTAGTCTGGAGGTTCCTGAAACATCTCTGAGGAGGTTGTGGGCAGTTTTAGGACCAACTAAAAGGAATCTCATTCAATCTAACATGACAAGGAGTCCCTTAACACCATGAACTCAGGCTGTGGTAACTCTGACAGCTTGTTTACCAAAGTGTGAAGCCTGGGGTATCTAAGGCAATGCCATTTTTCCTTACCACCCCTCTGTGAATATACTACCACAGTATACTCTGGACCTGTGCTGTGCAGTATGGCACCACTACGCAGTATGGCTACTGAATACTTGAAAGTGGCTAAATCAAATTGAGAGGTGCTGCAAGTGTAAAATATACACCACAGTTTGAAAGCTTAGTCCAAAAAAAAAAATGTAAAATGTCTCACAAATAATTTTTATATCACTCACACATTGAAAAGATCATATTTTGGATAAATTGGATTAAATAAAATATATTATTAACATTAAGTTTGCCTGTTTATTTTTACTTTTTTCCACGTGGTGTTAGAACATATTCGATTGCATGTGTGTCTTGCATTTGTAGTGCACATTGTATTTCTACTATTCAGTGCTGCTGCGGATAGACACCACTTGGAAGAGCTCCTGGACATCCCAACACTACAGCCCCACAAGCTGGGGGCAGTTGGACCTGGGACTACTAGAGAAGGCTCTAGCTCGGGCTGAGTGAGGAGGGTTTATCTGACGGCCAACAGCAGGGGGCAGTGTTGGAAGCTCAGTGCAGGGTGCTCGGGCTGAAAACAGGCTAAAAGGAGGAAATAACAGATCTTTGTGCTTTTGGTTTCCTGAAGTTTCCTTGTCTTAAGGTAGATTTATTTAAGTGAAAAAAAAATGAGTAAATTAAAAAGAAATATTAGTACATATAAGTCTGGATATGTGTATGGTAACTGAAGTTTGTTTTTTACGTCAAGGTACTTAAAAGATTGAAAAAAACCATATATACATATACGTTTATATACTTATACATATATACACAGTATTATTTGTTGGTTTTTTTATGAATCTTAACTTTCCTATTTCATACTAAGTATAGCACAGAGTTCATTTTCTCCATCACATGAGGAGCTAGCTAGCTTTGGGCCATTCAAGGAGGGACGGAAGCCAATTTCTTTGTCTCTGTTTCTTCTCTAACTATCTACACAGCCGTCACGGTCTCGCGTTGCATCGCTATTGACACTTAAAATGCCTACATTTAAGATCTGTAGGAGGAGTTGATAATATGTTACGCTGTCCTTTTTAATGTTTCTATCAGCCTCTGAGGACTTGAGTTGCTTTGTTTTGGAAGGGTGCTCAAGAACTTTCTGTTTAAATAGGGTAACAAGAGTTCTGATGAGGACATTTTTCTTTCCTGTTAAAAGTTAAAAGTGCAGGAAATTACGCAGAGCAGAAAAACAGCTTTAAGATGAAGGCAATTATGAAAATAAAATTGAGTTCATTAACCATCTTCTTCCACAAAGAGAATCTTATTCATTCACACATTTGGCAATTTAATGAGAGTCTCCTATTTAGTATTTAGGTAAGAGGTGAGGTTATACAGTACACGCTAATTTCATGCAATCTTGTAGGCAATTAAGAAATCTCAGTATAATGGTATATGTCAATTATACATCACTAAAGAAGAAAGAAGAAGGAAACTCACAGAGGGGAATTTCTGGTGCATAGCTGAAAACTTTAAAATGAAGAAACTCAAAATTCACAAATAGGAGAAAATTCCTTTTAAAAAAGGAAGACATTAATTTTTTCCTCTTAAAAAATGTCAAGAGGTCAGTCATCAGTTTTAGCAGACTCCCTAAGTAACAACAATGTATCTGGCCGGCCAAATTTCCCTATGGGCTTTGTTCCCACTATTGTTGGGTAGCCAAGAATAAGTTGAACTGAAGAAGCCCAGCTTGTTTTTGGTCATCGTATTGTGTTATCAAAGTTATGAAATAACATGCCACATTAGAAAAACAATCACAGAAAAAGGGAGTTCTTCATAACTGCTTTATTTCTTCTGTATTTAAATTAGACCTGGGGGAAAAGAGAACAGAAGAGGCAAAAATGTTTCTTCCATTTAACAAACACATGTAATACAATTTGGAATTAATTTGGCCGAGCACCTCTGGGTGGGGACCTCTGGGAAGTGGCATGGAATGTGCCTTGACTTCATTTTGTTTTACAACCTGTTGCAGCTATATTAATGTGTCCATGACACCAGGTGTAAGGCGTATCATGGTCCTTATTTTCTATACCAAATGCCATCATCCATTTACCTGTGCAGGAAATCAAGTCTTGGCTATTATTTAAGTTCTTTTCCTCCCCTCCATGGAGTCATACAAGAATTGCAGGCTTACATTGTCACAGTAACTTTGAGAAGGGGCCCATACTTAGTCCTTGGATATTGAGTTTATTCACATTGACTCTTCTCCCTGTAGTAGCTACTGATTTCTGGTACTCTGGTGGGCAAGACTGTGGTGAATGAAATAGACCTTTGCTTGTGTGGATAAAATTGTAATATTTCCAGAATATCTCGCCTTGCTTTAGTGCATATGTATACCAACAGGCATTCCTCAGGGGTGGATAAAAGTTCATCTCCATATCAGTGGGTATTACCTGGGCTACTGAGGGCTTATCTGAACCTGTGAGGTTAAGGGGAGGGCTGTTTTTGCTTCTGCCAGAGTAGGAAAGAGAGATGGCCCCCAACTGCAGTTTGTAAGCAATAAATGGGTTTTAAGCTTTATTTATCCCTTTGACTGATTTCAGTTTTAGAGGTATTTTGCCCCAGGATTGCCTTTCCCCAGAGTTACAGCTTGCTGCATGCTTAAGTTCACTTGGAGGAGCTACCAACACTCATCCTGGGTGCTATGCATGAATGGGGCCCTGATAGCTGCCATTCCTAGAATCAGATTTTCCTTATAATCTGTGGATAAGCCCTTGTGTTAGCTTGGGTTCCCCTCAAAGCGGAGCCTGTGATGATGACTTTTATGTAGAACTTTTATACTTAGGATGATCCTAGGACCCAGGAGGGAGATAGTGGGGAGAGTGAGACAGACAAGGAAGAAAAGCTAGTGTCAAGGGGTATTGAAGAGGTCCGTGCTTTGGTCAATGGGCTTTGATTCAGCAGAAATCTTCTGAGCAGCTGTAACTCCGGGGGAAAATCCTGGGGCAAAATACATTTGAAACCGAAATCAGTCAAAGGGAGAAATAAAAGTGGGAGAAATCCATTTATTGCGTTTGTCCACTTCTGCTCCCCTGTGTCTCTCAAGAACTGGCTACAGAAAAACAGGAAAAGGGACCCCACTCAACCTCTCCAGTCCAGATATGTCCTCCCTTGACCTTGTAATTACTTACTGATATGGAGATGGACTACTCTCCACCCTTTGGAAACACCTATTGATATGGAGATGCACTAAGGCCAGGTGAGAGATTCTGGAAATACTGCAGTTTTACTCACAGCAGCATACTTGGTGCCTTCCAGAATTGTCTGTTCAAAGGACTGGAAGAGGAAAAATTTATATATACATCAGATATTGTGCCCCATTTGTTATGGGTTGCTGTCTTAGTCTGCTTGGGCTGTGAAACTCCGAGGGGAAAATCCTGGGGCAAAATACTTTCAAAACCAAAATCAGTCAAAGGGAGAAATAAAGTTTAAGAAACCCATTTATTTCTTACAAGCAGTTGTCCAGTCTCTCTCTTGACCAGGCTGCACCAGAAGAGAACTCCACCCAACCTCTCTGGTCCAGATAAACTCTTCCTTGCCAATTTAATTACCTATTGATGTGGAGATGGCTACTGCTCTCCACCCCTTGGGAACACCTATTGATATGCAGATACACTAAAGCCAGGTGAGATATTCTGGAAATATTGCAGTTTTACGCACAGGCTGCCATAAAAGATACCACAGACTGAGTAACTGAAATAACAGAAACATATTTCTTCACAGTTCTGGAGGCTGGAAATTGAAGATTAAGTTGTCAAGTAGTTTGGTTTCTCCTGAGGCTTATACATGGTTTCCTTGTTGTGTCCTCACCTGGCCTCTTTTGTTTATGCTCACACTTGGTGTTTCTGCCTTTTCTTATAAGGGAACCAGGCCTATGGATTAGGGCCCCACACTTATGACCTTATTAAAACTTAATTACTACCTTACAGGCCCTATCTCCAAATACAGACACGTTGGGAGTTAGGGCTTCAACTATGAATTTAGGTAGGGGGAACACAATTCAGTCCATAACAGTTGCCCTTGAAGAAGTTAACTGGAATCCCACGGCAGAGAGCAAAGTTGTTAGTGTAAAACAGTCGGAAATTCAGACATGGATGAATTCAGAGGTGGGGAGAAAAGGATTTGAGTTGGGATTTCACATGCTTTTGCTTTCACCTTCTCCCTCCTTGATTCAAAGGGGAACCTTATCTCCCCATCTAAAACTACCTGGGTTAATCCTTTTCAATGGGCTGGAAACACAGCCAATCTTCACTGTCCTCCTATGTGAGGCTGTGTTTTTAAAGACACCATGCTGGTCTTTCTTTCTTGGGATGGGTGTTTTAGACTAGGGTGGGTGTTCATCAGACCTTAGACATGGATTTTTATAAAAATGGTTTATCTGGGAGGGATTTCCAGAAAGCCCTTATACGACAAGAGATGAACAGGGAAAGGTGTGACTATAGGGTATAATAGGTAGTGTGACTACAAGGTATATTAGTAAACAGATTATCACTGAGGGCAACAGGATCTCAATCCTGCTGGGAACCACTGGCAACATGCCCCAGAGTTGTCCCACTCAAGGGCAGAGAAACTGGGTTATTTATTCTCCAGTCTTCACCCAACATTGGCTGACGACAGCTCCCTCAGGATGTTGACTCTTGTGGCATTTCTGGCCTGCTCCCTAAAGGAGGACCAAGAGAAATCTCTCAGGCAGAAATTGCGTGAGGATGACCTTGTGATTAAAGGTAAGGTGAATACCAAGGGAATATATGAGGGACACTGACAGGTACTACAGTGGGATGAGGTAGGGAAAGGAAAGTACAGTTTGGAAGAGTGTTGAAATAAGTAGTTAATAGCATGAGGGATGAACTTGTCCATAGAAAGATTTTTTTAAATAATAAATATGCTGCAATATTAGCTGTATGTTTGCATTTGCTTTATTATAGTTACTTTAAAAATAATATACAATTCAGATTTTTATATTGATCTAATTTTTTTTTTTTTGCTAGAGTTAAATCTATGTAATTAAACAAGTTTTTTTCTTCTTCATGGCTTTTTCATTTTGTAGGTACAAAGTAATGTTGTATGCCAGGGTCTAAAACTTAAATGTCTACAGGATCTGGGGGGTAACATTAATGGATGAAGTAAACAGCAGTCGTGAAATGGACCCTATTGAATAGAGAACAGTAGGTCCTGTGACAAACTTGTAACAATGCCCTGCCAAAAGGGGGCAGTGGCTACCAATCTTCAGGCAACTGTTGCAGAGCAGGAAGTTGATGCAGATTTCCAGGAAAGCTGAGAAACCTGAGTATGTGAAGTTGCCTGGTTATTAGCATGGTGGTTAAGATCCCAGAGCTTGGAGCCAGGGGGCCTGAATTTGAATTATAGCCCTACTGGTCATTAATGGTTATACCTAGTAACCACTAACATTTTTTCCATTTCTATAATTTTGTTATTTCAAGAATGTCATATAAATGGATTCATATAATGTGGTAACCATTTGTATTGGCTTTTTCTACTTAGCATAATTCTCAGGAGATTTATCCAGATTATAGTATCTATCAATAGTTTGTTCCTTTTTACTGCTGAGTAGTATTCCTTGGTCTGACTTGCACCAGTTTAACTATTCACCCACTGAAGGACATACAGATTTTCCCAGGTTTGGGCTATGGTTAAGAAAGCTACTATAAACTTTGGGTACAGGTTTTGTATGAACTTAAGTTTCTATTTCTCTGGCACAAATGACTAATTGCTGGGTCATATTATGGTTACATATTTCATTTTTAAGAAACTGCCAAACAATTTTCTGGGTAGCTAACTCATTTTACATTCTCCCAGCAATGTATGAGTGATCAAATTTCTCCATATCCTTACCTGCATTTGATATTGTCATTATGTTTTATTTGAGCCATTCTGATAGTTGTGTAGTGATTTCATTTTGATTTTAATTTGTATTTACCAAGTATTTAATCATATTGAAGATCTTATGTGCTTATTTGCTATCTGTATAAAATCTTTGGTGAAATATTCTTTGTGTCTTTGACCACTTTATTTTTTTTAAATTATAGTTGGTATACAATATTATATTGATTTAAGGTATACAACACAGTGGTTCAACAGTTACAAACATTATTAAATCCTCACGCCAACTAGTGCAGCTATTATCTGTCAACATAGAAATGTTATAGAATCAATGATTATATTCTCCATGCTGCCCTTCCATTCCTGTGACCAACTTATATTATGATTGATATTTTTGTGCCCCTTTTTCCTTCTCAATCTCCCCACTCACCCATTTCAACCCTTCCCCTAGGATAACCACCCATCACTTCTCAGTGTCTATGAGGCTACTGCTATTTTGTTCTTTTTGTTTTGCTTTGTTTTGAGATTCCACAAATGAGCGAAATCATATGGCTTATTTCTCCACCTGGCTTATTTCACTTGCATAATACCCTCTAGATCCATCCACGCTGTTGCAAATGGTAGGATTTCTTTCTTTTTATGGTTGAATAATATTCCAGTGTGCATGTGCATATGTACCACAACTTCTTCATCCATTCCATTCATCTGTTGATGGACACTTTGGTTGCTTCCATACCTTGGCTATTGTAAATGATGAGGCAATAAACAAAGGGGCACACATATCTTTTCAAATCAGGAATTTTGTTTTCTTCAGATAAATTCCAAGAAGTGGAATTACTGGGTCATATGGTATTTCTATTTTTAGTTTTTTGAGGAACTTCCATACTGCTTTCCATAGTGGCGGCAATAATTTACATTCCCACCAACACTGTAAGAGGGTTCCCTTTTCTCCACATCCTCACCAACATTTGTTATTTCTTGTCTTTTGGATAGTGGCCATTCTGACTGGTGTGAGGTGGTATCACATTGTGGTTTTAATTTGCATTTCCCTGGCAATTGGCAATGTGTAGCACCTTTTCATGTGACTGTTGGCCATTTGTATTTCTTCTTTGGAGAAGTGTCTATTCAGGTCCTCTGCCCATTTTTTAAGCAGATTACTTGTTTTTTGGTGTTGAAGCATATGAGTTCTTTATGTATTTTAGATGTTAACCCCTTATTAGATGAGTCATTTATGAATATATTCTCCCATACTGTAGGTTGCCTTTTTGTTCTGTTGATGGTGTCCTTTGCTGTACAGAAGCTTTTTAGTTTGCCGTACTCCCACTTATTAATTTTGTATTTTCTTTCCCTTGCCCAAGGAGATGTGTCCAGAAAAAAAATGCTCATGCTTATATTCAAGAGATTTTGCCTATGTTTTCTTCTAAGAGTTTTATGGTTTCATGTCTTTTATTAGGTTTTAATCCATTTTGAGTTTACTTTTGTGTATGAGGTTAGACAGCAATCCAGTTTCATTCTCTTGCATGCAGCTAACCAGTTTTCCCAACACTATTCATTGAAGGGACTGTCTTTTCCACATTGTATATTCATGCTCCTTTATTGTATATTAATTGACCATATATGTATGGGTTTATATGTGGGCTTTCTATTCTGTTTCATTGATTTATGGGCCTGTTCTTGGATCAGTACCATACTCTTTTGATTACTGTAGCTTTGTAGTATATCTTGAAGGCAGGGAGTGTAATACCCCTAGCTTTGTTCTTCTTTCTCAAGATTGCTCTGGCTGTTTGGAGTCTATTGTTATGACTTTTAGGATTATTTGCTCTAGTTCATTGAAAAATCTCCTTGGTTAGGTTTATCTCTAGATATTTTATTCTTTTTGATGCAATTGTAAGTGGAAAAGTTTTCCTGATTTCTCTTTCTGATAGTTTGTTGTTAGTATCAGGAATGCAACTGACTTCTGTGTATTAATTTTGTATCCTGTAACTGTGCTGAATCCAACTATTAGTTCTAATAGTTTTTGGTGGGCTCGTTAGGGTTTTCTATATACAGATCATGTCATCTGCAAATAGTGACAATTCAACTTCTTCCTTACTAATTTGGATGTCTTTTATCTCTGTGTTGTCTGATTGCCATGGCTAGCACCTCCAGTATTATACTGAATAAAAGTGGTCAGAGTGGATACCCTTGTCTCGTTCCTGATCTTAGAGGAAAAGCTTTCAGCTTTTTGCCATTGAGATGATGTTAGGTGTGGGTTTGTTTTATATGGCCTTTATTATGTTGAGGTACGTACACTCTATGCCCATTTTGTTGAGAGTTTTTATCATGAATGGATGTTGAATTTTGTCAAATGCTTTTTCAGCATCTATTGATCACGTAGTTTTTATTCTTTTCTTTGATGTGGTATATGATAATGATTGATTTATGAATACTCTACCATTCTTGCATCCCTGGAATAAATCCCACTTTGTCTTGATGGATGATACTCTTGATGTATTTTTGAATTCTGTTGGCTAACATTTTTGTGAAGATTTTTGCACCACTGTTCATCAGGGGTATTGGTTTCTAATTTCCTTTTTTTTGTTGTTGTGTCTTTCTCTCGTTTTGATGTTAGAGTGATGTTGGACTCATAGAATGAGTTTGGAAGTATTCCCTCCTCTTCTACTTTTTGGAATGTTTTAAGAAAGATGAGTATTAACTCTTTGTAAATGTTTGGTAGAATTCAGCTGTGAAGCCATCTGGTCCTGGCATTTTGTTTGTTGGGCGTTTTTTGATTACCAATTCAATTTTGTTACCGGTAACTGGTCTGTTCAGATTTTCTGTTTCTTCCTGGGTCAGTCTTGGAAGTTTGCTTTTCTAGGAATTTTTCCATTTCTTCTAGGTTGCCCAATTTATTGGCATATAACTTTTAATATAATTCTCTAATAATTCCTTGTATTTCTGTGGTGTCAGTTGTAACTTCTCCTTTTTTGTTTCTGATATTATTTATTTGTGTTCTCTCTTTTTTTCTTGATAAGTCTGGCTAAGGGTTTGCCTATTTTGGTTATCTTCTCAAAGACCAGGTCTTGGTTTCATTGATTTTTTTTCTGTTGTTTTATTCTTCCCTATTTTATTTATTTCTGCTCTGATCTTTATTATGACACTCCTTCTACTAACTTTGGGTTTCATTTGTTCTTTTTTAGTTTCTTTGTTGTGAGTTTAGACTATTTATTTGGGATTGTTCTTGTTTCTTGAGATAAGACTGTTTTGCTATATATTTCCCTCTTAAAACCACTTCTGCAGTTACCCGCATATTTTGAACTATTGTATTTTTTTTTTCATTTGTCTCCATGTATTGCTTGATTTCTTCTTTGATTTTTTTCATTGATTCATTGATTATTTAGAAGCATGTTGTTTACCCTCCATTTGTTTGTGGGTTTTTTTGTGCTCTTTGTGTAATTTATTTCTCGTTTCATACCATTGTGATCTGAAAAGATGCTTGATACAATTTAAACCTTTTTAATTTATTGAGGGTCTTTTTGCATCCTAATGTGTGATCTATTTAGGAGAATGTTCCATGTGCCCTTGATAAAAATTTGTGTCCTGCTGCTTTTGGGTGGAATGTTCTGTATATCTGTTAAGTCCATCTTATGTAGTATGTTGTTTACTGCCTCTGTTTCCTTATTTATTTTTTGTCTGGATAATCTGTCCATTGATGTAAGTGGAGTGTTAAAGTCCCCTAATATGACTGAGTTGTAGTTTATTTCTCCCTTTAATTTTGTTAATATTTGTTTTACATATTTAGGTGCTCCTATGTTGGTGCATAGATATTTATAATTTCTTTGTCGCTTGTTACTTTCTTTGTTTTGAAATCTATTTTGTCTGATACAAATACTGCTACTCCTGCTTTTTTCTTCCTTTTATTTGCATGAAATATCTTTTTCCATCTCTTCACTTTCAGTCTATGTATGTCTTTAGATCTGAAATGAGTTTCTTATAGGCAGCATATAGATGGGTGTTGTTTCCTTATCCATTCTGCCACCATATGTCTTTTGATTGGTGTATTCAGTCCATTCACACTTAAGGTAGTTATTGATAGGTATGTACTTATTGCCATGTTATTAATTGTTTTGTGGTTGTTTCTGTAGTTCCTCTCTGTTCCTTTTTTCCTCTCTTATACTCTTCTCTTGCTGTCTAATGGTTTTCTTTAGAGTTGTGATTGGATTTCTTTAAAAAATTTTTTTGTGTATTTATTATAGGCTTGAGGTTTGTAGTTACCACAAAGTTCACAGTTTCCTAAATATATAACAGTCTATATTAAGTTGACGGTCAGTCTATTTTGAACACAATCTGGGAGTACTTCTTATTATTCTTCTTCCTCCTCCATACTTTGTATATTAGATGTCATAGTCTGTACTTTTTGTGTATCCCTTGGCTTATTTTGTGTATAGTTGATATTACTACTTTTATGTGCTTTTTTTAACTTAATACTTGCTTAGTAAGTAATTATCTACTACCTTTACTGTGGGTTTCTTTTCATTGATGAAAACTATTTAGGCTTAAGAACATTTCCATCTACTGTCCTTTAACATATCCTGTAAGGCTGGTTTACTGGTAGTGAATTCTTTTAACTTTTGTTTATATGAGAAACTTTTTTTTAATTAAAGTATCATTGATATACAATCTCCTATGTTGGTTTCAAATGCACAACACAGTGGCTCAACAATTGCCCATATTATCAAATCCTCACCCTCTCCAGTGTGGTCACTATCCATTAAGGTAGTAAGATGTTAGAGTGATCAACTGTATTCTCCGTGTTGTACTACCATCTATCTGGGAAACTTTTAATCTTTCCTTTAATTTTGAATGATAACCTTGCTGGGTAAAGGATTTTTCACTGAAGGTTCTCTGTTTCAGTACCTTAAATATTTCATGCCACTCTCTTCTGGTCTGTAAAGTTTTCTGCTAAGAAATTTGCTGATAGCCTTATGGGGTTTCCCTTATAGGTAACTGTCTCTTTCTTGTGCTTTTAATGCTCTTTCTTTATCTTTAATATTTGCCATTTCAATTATTATATGTCTTGGTGTTGTCTTCTTGAGGTTCCTTTTGTTGGGGGCTTTCTGTGCTCCCAGGATCTGGGTGTCTATTTCTACCCCCATATTGGATAAGTTTTCAACAATTGTTTCTTCAAAGAGACTTTCTACTTTGCCTCTCTCTTCTCCTTGTGGTACCCCTATTATGTGAATATTGTTTCATTTAGAGTTGTCACACAACTCTCTTAGCAGCCTTTCTTTTCTAGAGATTCTTTTTTCCTCTCTGTTCCTCAGCTTCACTGTTCTCCTGTTCTCTAATTTACATCTCATTGATTGTCTCCTCTACTTGCAGCAATTTATTATTCATTCCATTCATTGTATTTTTCATTTCAATTGCTGTATTCTTCAGCTCTGAGTGGCTCTTTTTCTAATATTTTATCTCATTGTTGAAGTTCTCATTGAGATCATCAGTTCTTTACTTCAGGTCAATGACCATCTTTATGATTGTTACTTTGAAATCTTTAGCAAGAATATTGGTAATCTCTGTTTCATTTAACCCTCTTTCTGGTGTCTTATCCTGTTCTTTTGTTTGGAACATATTCCTCTGCCTCCTCATTTTCTCTGTTTCTGTGTTTCTTCATTTTTATTAGATAGATCTGCTCTGCCTCCTGGTCTAGAGAGTAATGGCTTTACAAAGGTGTCCTGTGGTGCCTAGAAGATCAAGACTCATGGCTCAGCAGTGCCTGGCTCTCCTTTGTGGTAGAGGTACACTTGCTGTTGGTGGGCTGTGGTTGTGGCTGCCTTTCTGTCTGCCTGCCTGCAGTGGCTGCTCTCTGCCTGCAGAGACTGACAGCTCACCTCAGAAGGCCCTTTGGGAGCTCTGCAGTGCTTCAGAGGGATCACTGTGGGCAGGGCTGCCCTCAACCTACCTGGCAGCATTGGAGGCACTGCTGGGCCAGGGGGTGCACAGGGAAGTGCCTCAGGGCTGAGCCACCAGTGAGGGGGATGGAGCATTTGGGGCTGGCTCCCTCATGAGCCCCAACCAGTTAGGCTGTGGGAGGATTGGAAAAACATTGCCCACCTGCCCTTTCTCCTGCAGAGAGAGTTCCCTTCAGCCCCTGCCCCTCTGGCATCCTTCCTGCTGCTGGTAAACCTTTCAAACTGCCACCTCTGTGTTGGGTATCAGTGGGATATATGGAGTATGCCCATCCTCCACAAGCGGCAGGAATCTCAGCCTCTTAGAGTGCATCAACTCTCCCTGGTATCCAGCCCTGTTAATCACCAAAGCCCAATGCAATGTGGACTCATGTTCCCAGAGTAGATCTCCAGGACCAGATGTGCAGGATTCCTTAGCACTTATCCCCTCCCTGCTCTGTTCTTCTCCCTCCCGCTTGTGGGCTGGGTTGACAGCTTTGCCACTTTACCCTTCTCTGTGTGGTCTTCTCTTCTTCACTGGGTGTAGATGGTCTGTTCTGTAGTCTTCAGGTGATTTTCAGTTAGTTGTAATTGCTGTAGGTGCTTCCTTGGTGTGTATGTGGGAGAAGGTTTCAGCCTTGCTTTCCTACTCCACCACCCTTTTCTTTAAATCTCTTTTGCTCATTTTCTAATTGGATTTTTTTAACTGTTGAGTTTCAAGAGCTCTTTATCTAGATACTTGTCTTTATCAAATATGTAGTTTGCAAATATTTTCTCCCAGTGTGTAGCTTGTCTTTCATTCTCTTTATAGGGTCTTTAACAAAGCAAAATTTACTTGAATGAGATACAATTCACATAACATGAAACTCACGATTTTAAAGTGTGCACTTCAGTATTTTTATTGTATTCATCATGTTGTTTAACCATTAGTGCTATCTAATTCCACAACATTTCCATTACCTCCAAAATAAATCCCATACCTATTACTAGTTGGCTGCAAATTCCCTCCCCACCTCCATTCCTTTGCAACAACTTTCTATCTCTATGAATTTTCCCTTGCTAAACATTTCAAAGAAATGAAATGAATACAGTATGTGGCCTTTTTATTTATTTATTTATTTTGCCATTATTAATATACAATTACATGAGCAACATTACAGTTACTAAACTCCCCCTATTATAAAGTCCTCACCACATACCCCCATTGCAGTCACTGTCCATCAGCATAGAAGGATGTTATAGAATCACTACTTGTCTTCTCTGTGTTATACTGCCTTCCCTGTATCCCCCACCCCATCCCACCCCTGCTACATTATGTTTGCTAATTTTAATAGCCCCTTTTCCCCCTTATCCCTCCCTTCCCACCCATCCTCCCCAGTCCCTTTCCCTTTGGTAACTGTTAGTCCATTCTTGGGTTCTGTGAATCTGCTGTTGTTTTCTTCCTTCAGTTTTTTCTTTTTTCTTATACTCCACAGATGAGTGAAATCATTTGGTACTTGTCGTTCTCTGCCTGGCTTATTTCACTGAGGATAATACCCTCTAGCTCCATCCATGTTGTTGCAAAGGGTAGAATTTGTTTTTTTTTTCTTATGGCTGAATAATATTCCATTGTGTATATATACCACTTCTTCTTTATCCATTCATCTACTGATGGACACTTAGGTTGCTTCCATTTCTTGGCTCTTGTAAATAGTGCTGCGATAAACATAGGGGTGCATATATCTTTTTCAAACTGGGCTGCTGCATTCTTAGGGTAAATTCCTAGGAGTGGAATTCCTGGGTCAAATGGTATTTCTATTTTGAGTTTTTTGAGGAACCTCCATACTGCTTTCCACAATGGTTGTACTAATTTACATTCCCACCAGCAGTATAGGAGGATTCCCCTTTCTCCACATCCTCGCCAACATTTGTTGTTTGTCTTTTGGATGGTGGCCATCCTCACTGGTGTGAGGTGATATCTCATTGTTGTTTTAATTTGCATTTCTCTGATGACTAGAGATGTGGAGCATCTTTTCATGTGCCTGTTGGCCATCTGAATTTCTTCTTTGGAGAAGTGTCTGTTCAGTTCCTCTGCCCATTTTTTAATTGGCTTATTTGCTTTTTGTTTGTTGAGGTGCGTGAGCTCTTTATATAATTTGGATGTCAACCCCTTATTGGATATGTCATTTATGAATATAGTCTCCCATACTACAGGATATCTTTTTGTTCTACTGATGGTATCCCTTGCTGTACAGAAGCTTTTTAGTTTGATGTAGTCCCATTCATTCATTTTTGCTTTTGTTTCCCTTGCCTGGGGAGACATGTTCATGAAGAAGTCGCTCATGTTTATGTCCAAGAGATTTTTGCCTATGTTTTTTCTAAGAGTTTTATGGTTTCGTGACTTACATTCAGGTCTTTGATCCATTTCAAGTTTACTTTTGTGTATGGGGTTAGACAGTAATCCAGTTTCATTCTCTTACATGTAGCTGTCCAGTTTTGCCAAAACCAGTTGTTGAAGAGGCTGTCATTTCCCCATTGTATATACATGGCTCCTTTATCGTATATTAATTGACCATATATGCTTGGGTTTATATCTGGACTCTCTATTTTGTTCCACTGGTCTATGGGTCTGTTTTTGTGCCAGTACCAAATTCTCTTGATTACGGTAGTTTTGTAGTAGAGCTTGAAGTCAGGGAGTATAATCTCCCCTGCTTTATTCTTCCTTCTCAGGATTGCTTTGGCTATTCGGGATCTTTTGTGGTTCTATACGAATTTTAGAACTATTTGCTCTAGTTCATTGAAGAATGCTGTTCGTAATTTGATAGGGATTGCACTGAATCTGTAGATTGCTTTAGGCAGGATGGCCATTTTGACAATATTAATTCTTGCTAGCCAAGAGCATGGCATCAATTTCCATTTATTAGTCTCCTCTTTAATTTCTCTTAAGAGAGTCTTCTAGTTTTGGGGGTATAGGTCTTTCACTTCCTTGATTAGGTTTATTCCTAGGTATTTTATTCTTTTTGATGCGATTGTGAATGGAATTGTTTTCCTGATTTCTCTTTCTACTAGTTCATCATTAGTGTATAGGAATGCAACAGATTTCTGTGTATTAATTTTGTATTCTGCAACTTTGCTGAATTCAGGTATGAGATCTAATAGTTTTGGAGTGGATTATTTAGGGTTTTTTATGTACAATATCATATCATCTGCAAACAAGGACAGTTTGAGTTCTTTCTTGCTGATCTTGATGCCTTTTATTTCTTTGTGTTGTCTGATTGCCGTGGCTAGGACCTCCAGTAGTATGTTGAATAAAAGTGGGGAGAGTGGGCATCCTTGTCTTGTTCCTGATCTTCAAGGAAAAGCTTTCAGCTTCTCGCTGTTAAGTATAATGTTGGCTGTGGGTTTGTCATATATGGCTTTTATGATGTTGAAGTACTTGCCCTCTATACACATTTTGTTGAGAGTTTTTATCATGAATGAATGTTCAATTTTGTCGAATGCTTTTTCAGCATCTGTGGAGATTATCATGTGGTTTTTGTCCTTCTTTTTGTTGATGTAGTGGATGATGTTGATGGATTTTCGAATGTTGTAGCATCCTTGCATCCCTGGGATGAATCCCACTTGATCATGGTGGATGATCTTTTTGAATTCGGTTTGCTAATATTTTGTTGAGTATTTTTGCATCTCTATGTTCATCAAGGATATTGGACTGCATTTTTTCTTGTGGTGTCTTTGCCTGGTTCTGGTATTAGAGTGATGTTGGCCTCGTAGAATGAGTTTGGGAGTATTCCCTCCTCTTCTACTTTTTGGAAAACTTTAAGGAGGATGGGTATTAGGTCTTCACTAAATGTTTGATAAAACTCAGCAGTGAAACCATCTGTTCCAGGTGTTTTGTTCTTAGGTAGTTTTTTGATTACCAGTTCAATTTCTTTGCTGGTAATTGGTCTATTCAGATTTTCTGTTTCTTCTTGGGTCAGCCTTGGAAGGTTGTATTTTTCTAGAAAGTTGTCCATTTCTTCTAGGTTGTCCAGTTTATTACCATACAATTTTTCATAGTATTCTCTCATAATTCTTTGTATTTCTGTGGTGTCTGTAGTGATTTTTCCTTTCTCATTTCTGATTCTGTTTGTGTGTAGACTCTCTTTTTTTCTTGATAAGTCTGGCTAGGGGTTTATCTATTTTGTTTATTTTCTCAAAGAACCAGCTCCTGCTTTCATTGTTTCTTTCTATTGTTTTATTCTTCTCAATTGTATTTATTTCTACTTTAATCTTTAATATGTCCTTCCTTCTACTGACTTTGGGTTTCATTTGTTCTTCCTTTTCTAGTTTCCTTAATTGTGAGTTTAGACTGTTCTTTTGGTATTGTTCTTTTCTGAGGTAAGCCTGTATTGCAGTATACTTCCCTCTTAGCATAGCCTTCGCTGCATCCCACAGATTTTGTGGTGTTGAATTATTGTTGTCATTAGTCTCCATATATTAATATGTGGCCTTTTGTTCTGGTTTCCGTCACTTAGTACAATGTTTTCAAGGTTTACCCACATTGTAGCAGGTTTCAGTACTTCATTCAATTTAATGGTGGCCTAATATTCCATTGTATGGATATCCCATCTTTATCCAATCATCAGCTGAGAGGCATTTGGATGGTTTCCATTTTCTGGCTATTTGAATAATGCTTCCGAGAATATTTGTGGACACAGTTTATTTGAGTATCTGTTCTCAAGTCTTGGAGTTGTATACCTAGGAGTGGAATTGCTGGGTCATATTAATTTTGTTTAACTTTTTGAGGAACTGCAAAGTGTTTTCCACAGTGTAAAAGTTTGTTTGTGTTTGTTTTTCAAATATTGAACCAATCTTGCACTCCTGGAATAAATCCCACTGTGTCTTAGTGTGTAGTTCTTTTTATCTATTACTTAATTCTATTTGCTAATATTTTGTTAAAGATTTTTCTGTCTATACTCATGAGGATTTTGGACTGCAGTTTTATTTTTTGGTACTATTTTTTTCTGGTTTTAGCATCAGGGTAATACTAGTTTCATAAAATGGATTCAGAAGTGTCCTTTCCTTTCCTGTTTTCTGGTAAAGATTGGGAAAAATTAGTTTGTTCTTTAAACATTTGTCAGAATTCTCCAGTGAAATCATCTGGATATATTTGGAGAGTTTTAAAATTACATCTTCAATTCTTTAATAGTTATAGTTTTTCTACCTATCTATATCATATTGTGTGAGTTGCGGTAGTTTGTACTTTTCAAGGAATTGGACTATTCCATCTAAATTGCCAAATTTATGTGTTTAGAAAAAATGTTATAACTATGTATGGTGATGGATTTTAGACTTATTGTGGTGATCATTTCACAATATATACAGGTATCAAGCCATTACACCTGAACTAATATAATGTTATATGTCAATTATATTTCAATAAAAATTATGTGTGTAGAGTTGTTTGTAGCATCCTTTATTAACTTTCTGATGTCTGAATGGTTTGAAACTCCCCTGTTTAATTCCTGATATTGGTAACTTGGGTCTTCTCTTTTTATCTCTGGCATTTCTTGCTAAATGTTTATCAATTTTAGAGAACAGCTCTTTCATTCACTTTATATTGTTTTTCTGTTTTTAATTACATTGATTTCTACTTTTATCTTTATTATTTCCTTCCTTCTGTTTGCTTTGGATTTATATTGCTCTTCTTCTAGGTTCTTGTAGTGGGATTTCACGTTATTGATTTTGAGACCTTTCCTCTTTTCCAATGTATGCATTTACTGCTATAAATTTCTCTCTCAACACTGTTGATCCAGGAGTTATGTTGTTTAGTTTCAAGTGTTTGGAGATTTTCCTGATATTTTTCTGATATTGATTTCTGGTTTGATTTCATTGTGATCAGAGAACACACTCTGTGACTTTAATTATATTAAATTTGTTGTGGTGTGTTTTATGCTCAGAATATTGTCTATCTTGGTATATGGTCCATGGGCCCTTGAAAATAATGTATATTCTGCTATTGAGTAGAGTGTTATGCAAGTGTCAATTAGATTCTGTTTTGTTGATGGCGCTATTGAGTTCTTCTATATCCTTGCTAGTTTTTGTCTACTTGTTCTTCCAATTGTTGAGAGAAAGGTATTTTTAAAATTCTATTAAATTTAAATATGGTGTTGTGAGTTCATCTTTTTGTATACCTTTATTGTGGCTGCTGTAGGTTTTACATTATATATACCTAAGTTCTACTGGTGTCATCATTTTACCAGTTTGAGGAAAGCATAGAAACTTTAGTCCCCTTTACATACCTTTACCCTCACTCATTTATAATTGTCCTAAGTATTTCCTGCACATACTTTTAGAACCAATTAGATGTTATATTATTTGGTCAACTATCCATCATAATTTAGAAAAAGTAAGAGGAGGAGGGAAGTCTGTTTTATGTACCAATATTTTTGTTTGCTGTGTTCTTTCTTCTTTTTCTGATATTCCAAGATTCCTTCTTTTATCAGTTCCTTTCTGTTTAGAGAACTTTCTTCAGTCCATTCTTTTAGGTCGGTCAGCTGATGCCAAATTATCTTAATTTTCCTTCATCTGAGAATTTCTTGGTTTTCCCCCTTTTTTGGAAGGATATTTTTGCTAAATATAGGATTGTGGGCTGGCTGATCATTTTTTAAATTTCAGCATTTGAAAACTGTTGTGCCACTTTCTTCTGCATGGTTTCTGATAAGAAATCTGCTGTAATTCAAATTGTTTTCCCTCTATAGGTAAGGTGCCATGACTCTTGCTGCTTTTAAGATTTTTTTCCTTTGTCTTTAGTTTTAAGAAGTTTGACTGCTGTGTCTTAGTATGAGTTTCTTTGCCTTTATCCTGTATGAATTTCGCTTAACTTCTTGACCTGTATATTTATAGATTTTTCTAAATATGGGACATTTTAAAGCAACTATTTCTTTGAGTACTTTTTCACCCCTGTTCTTTTTCTCCCGTCCTGAGATTCTAATGACACAAATGGTAGATGTTTTGTTATAGTCCCATAGGACTGTTCATGGTTTTGTTTTGTTTCTGTTTCTATTTGTTTGGAGTAACTTTTGCTCTATCCAGCTCACTGACCTTTCCTCTATCTCATCTATTCTGCTGAAGCCTACCTATGGAGTTTTAAATTTTTAGGGATTGTATTTTCAGTTCTAAAATTTCCATTTGGTTCATTTTTATACTTTCTATTTCTTTTCTGAGACTGCCTATTTTTAAAAAATTTGTTTTTTGTCATGTTTGTTATTGTTCATTGAGTCAGTTTTATGATGTCTGCTTTAAAATCTTTGTTATAAAACAGCAGCTGACTCACAGAACCCAAGAATGGACTAACAGTTACCAAAGGGAAAGGGACTGGGGGTGGGGGAGGGAAGGGAGGGAAAAGAGGAATAAGGGGCGTTACTATTAGCAGACATAATGTAGGGAGGGGGGCACCGGGAAGGCAGTATAGCACAGAGAAGACAAGCAGCGATTCTGTAGCATCTTACTATGTTGATGGTCAGTGACTGTAATGGGGTATGTGGTGGGGACTTGATAATGGGGGGAATCTAGTAACCACAATGTTGCTCCTCATGTAATTGTATATTAATGATACCAAAATAAAAAAATATATTAAAAAATAAGTAAATAAAACAGTTGGGTGCTATATGATCTCACAATATGTATAAGAAATAAAATAAAATAAAATAAAATCTTTGCTACATAATTCTAACCTATCTGTTATATTGGTGTTGGTGTCTATTGATTACTTTTTTCATTCAGTTTGAGATCTTCCTGTTTCTTGGCATACTGAGTTACTTTCAGTTGAAACCAGGCCATCTGGGGTATTATGAGATTCCAGATTTTACTTAAGCCTTTGTTTTAACTAGCTTTTTCCGACACTGTTTTAGCAGAAGAAGTGGGAGCTGGGGACTGACTCTACTGTCTACCAGTTTGGGTTAGAAGTTTGGGTTTCCTGCTCTTTCTCTGTTGATAATCAAGGGGAGGTGCTGGCTGGGGTTGGGAGTTCCAGCTCCCCACCAGGTCTCCCATCACACCTCTCTGCTGAGAGTAGCAGGAATGTCTTCTTACTGCTCCCCACATGACCTCCAGTGGCACCATGGGGTGTGGTCTCAATAATTGGTTTTATATTCTGATTTGAATTCATCTTGTAAACTTATTATAGTTTTAATTATGTATAAAATGCATATTATGCAAAACATAATGTGTCACTAGTTTTATATTTATATATGTATTTAAGTGAATCAGGATGAAAATGTTTTGTTTAAAAAGGCCTTATACTTTACTCAAGTTGGAAAAACAGTGACATAGGAGACTACATGGCCCAGTTGCCCACCTCATGAGTACTTGGAAATGTTTGTTATTTCCAATCATATTCTCTCACCAACATGAAAAGATAGAAGGAGCTGGGGCCTCGACACTATGGAGCATCATGCCAGTCTGACAATCACTTCTTACAGATAAGAGAAAAACAAACCCCTATGAAGGGCTCTATTATTGCTACTATAACATATTACGACAAACTTATTGGCTTGCAACACGAATATGTTGTCTTGCAGTTCTGGAGGTCTGAAGCCCCAAATCGGTTTCACTGGCTAAACCCAGCAGGGCTGGTCCCCTCTGGAGTCTCTATCCTTGCCCTTGTCATCTTCCAGAAGCTGCCTACGTTCCTCGGACTGTGGTCCCTTCCTTCAACTTCAAGATAGCAGTGCATTATCTTTAAATACCTTGCTCTTTGTCCTCTGCTTCTCTTATCACATCTTCTCTGACTCTGACCCTTCTTCCTCCCTCCTTCCTCCCACAAGACACTTGCGATTACACTGGGCTCACCTGGATAGTCCAGGATAATCTCTCCATCTCAAGATCCTTCACTTTATCACATCTACAAAGTCCCTTTTGTTGTGTAAATTAACATATCATGGGTTCCAAGGATTTAAGATGTGGACATTTTGGGGGGCCATTATTCACCTACCACAAGGGGATTTTCTTAATTTGCAGCTAAACTGAATTTTAAATGATTGACCTTTCCACAGAATGTAAGCTCCACCATAGCAGGGAGATTTGTTGGGCTGTGCACCAATGTTTTCTCAGCTTCGTGCCAATGGAGTGATGGTCACATTTTCATGACTGCCACTGCTGAGAAGGAGGCAGCCTCAAAAGGTCCTGGTGCATTCTAGGTAGAAGAAACAAATGCAAGCCATCAGGCCAGAATACACTTTGTCTTCACTCTATAATACTGAATATAACATTTTATGTGACATAGCTAATTTTATCTCAATTCTCATAAACTATCAATTTGTTGATATATTTGACCCATTTGAGACACTATTTAGATTCTAATTCAACGCAAATTGGTTACCCCACATGGTTTCATTCAATATGTTTCTCATCTTTACTTTTGTATCTGTCTCTTCTTTTGAGCATAATTTAGTGTTACCTTATGCCTTCTTTTCTGACTCTTTAATTTAAAAAGTTTTTACTTACTATTAAATCAACATAAAAAACATTGTACAAGGTTCTTAAAATACCACGATCCGTGATTCAAACATTATTTTCCCTGGCAGATTTGCATGGTTAAGTGTGCACACCCTGGAGTTATAACACTTATATTCACATCCTGACTTTGCCACTCACTAGGTATATAACTTTGGGTACATCACTTTGACCTTCTATGCCTCAGTTTCCTCTTCTGTAAAATGAAAACAACAACTGTACCTACCTCACAAAGTTGTTGTGTGGATTATATGAATTATCTAATATACTTAAAACAGAGCCTGACACATAGGAAACCCTCGATAACTGTTAACCATGGTTTTTGTTTTCAACCCAACAATTTTCCTACCACATAATTTTTACCTAGTTTTAATCATAGGATACATAAAGCATGTGTTTTACTTTTTTCATTTAATGTTCATAAGTATTCCTCTGCATTTCAATTTTATTAGCCTATATGCTACTTTTAATGATGCTCTGACATCCCATAGTATTGACACATTTTGCTTAAGCTATTATTAGTGATGATCTTATAAACATACTTTATATATGATACTTTTTCTTTCTTTTGAATGATTTATTTACCGACTGTTCCCTGTAGTGTAGTTTTCGATTTTGTGTCAAACATTTGAAACTTTTTCTTTTCTTCTATGAAGTTCCAAAGAAACAACTACTTCCAGCACATGATGGAAAGAGAGGCAGACGTATCATACCACCACAATGACGTCATCACCTAGGAATAGACTCCATGCAAGACTGATAAGGTCTTCACTATTATCATCATTGTTGCCACTGTTCATTCATTCATTCAATAAATATGTATTATTCAGCTAGGATGGACCCCTTTAGGATAGGACGAGAGTTACAAAGGAAGCCAGAGACTTACACAAAAGTGTGAGAAGCTCCAATACAAATACCATTTTATTTATAAACCTTCCAGGTTGATTGTGTGTGTCTTCTTATGCACAATATGAAGTTTACATGTGAGTTAAAAACAGGCATTTCCTTCTCTCAAAGAACTAAAATTATGTCAACTGATATTGCTTACCTAAACCTGTAATGTTTATAGAAGCCATAGGGATATCTTGTACAAAGGGAATCCCTGTCTCTAAGAAGTCTACATAAATGCTTTTCTTCTGTATCTCAATTTTATTTTAAAATAAAGAAGGCAGAAATAATATTGTTTGAATCTTCTTTTTGGAGGCTAAACCTACCACCACCAGATTCGTTTTTCTGACGAGGGCCCACTGTAAAAGTCTGAGTTACATAGGTCTAAACTTTGCATTGTGTTTTCTATTAAAGCTACTGAACATTTCACATAAGGAATAACAAAGATTAAATTTTATCTTTTTTAGCCTACCACCTCCTGAGTTCAGTTTTACAGCTCTTCTTCAATGTAATTGAAGTTCTAGAAATGTCTATCTCTGTCTCCATTTTTTAACCAGCCCTCTGCTGAAAACAATTGCCAGTACTGTCTACCACATGCTTTAAGAATGACATACCTGTGGCAACCTCCCACTTAAACTGTTTGATAATGTAATGAACACTTTCTTCAGAAAACAGTATAATGTCATGGAAACTACTCCAACTATCAGTGGTAAAGAATTAAGTTGATCTTAGGTAAAGATGTCTTTAAAGATCAGTCCTCTCTGGTTTTCTTGAGAACTAAGAAGGAAAATATAGACATTTTCCTCTTTTTTAATTTTAAACTTTATGAAGAGGTAATATGAGTGTCTGGGTTGCTGCCCTTTCAATCAGACTTCATAAATATGAGAACCTCATTTCCATTAAGTCAGAAATAGGAGCCACCAGAGTCACTTAGCTAGTGCAGGCGAAGTGAGTTGGAAATCAGTTCTTTTAATCACCACAATATCAGTTAACCTCTTACGACAGTGGCTCTTACCTTTTTTGGGATCAGTTTGATGAAGTATTTTTCTTGGGAAAAACCGCCTCCATTAGCAAATTATATGACTATAACTTTCACTCTATACACAAACACACACAACACACACACACATACTTTTTTCTTTTTTTGGATACAATTTCAGAAGGTTTCTGACCTCTGCTCCCTCAAAAACACCTGCTGTGGGGGAAATTATGTCAAATACTAGTATTTGAATGGGGTAAGAGGCAGGAGAGAAAGGGGCTGGGAGGAGACAGTAGATCACAAAAGAGCAATTTTACTAGATCCATTCTGAGTACAGGGCGTTATATGCAAGGCCCTCACCAGAATGAGAGAGGATTTGGAATCAGAAGGTCTTGGTTCACATCTGTGCCCTCTTCCCATCCCCACCTTTTCCTAACTAATTGTATGACTTCAGATAAGTTATTATACCTCTCCAACCCTTGGATTTTTTTTTCTGCAAAATGGAATCTTGTCAAGACTTCTCAGGGTCATTGTATGATCAAAGGAGAGATAATACAGGAAGGCCTATTTTTAAGTCCCAAACAAGCATGAGCTACGCTGCTAATTAATGCCCTTGCCGTTAGCTTCATCTTGAGGTTGACTGCCTGTCTTATTATTCAGCTTCAGCTCTTCAGAGAAGCGTGCTGCACCACCAGATCTAAGGGAGCCTGCCCAGCCCCATCACTCTCAGCTCGGACACTCCGCTTTATTATAGTCAGGACACTTGTCACATGTGCAGGGAGTTCATGTTTTACTTGCTTACTGATTACTTCTTGTCTTTCTCCTCACACTGGAATAAAAAGCTCCTTGAGAGCAGAGCCGTGTCTTGTATTCTCTGAGCTTGCAGTAGTTCATGGAGCGTGGTGGGCACTCATTGGTGAGCCAGGATAGCCGTCCGAGCACAGACTCCGGAGAACTACCTGGATTTGAACCTCAGCTTTTTAATTTACAAGTTGGGTGACTTTAGGCAGGTTGTTTAACTTCTCCATGCTTCACTCTCACCACACGTAAAATGGGGAATTCTGAAAACATGGACTTTATAGAAATATTAATAAATATGAAGTACTTAGAACACATAGTAGGCAAGTAGTAGGTCTTATCTGAGAGCTGTTTCCTTCTCTTCAATGAGCGAATGAAGTGTTATTACACTGATAGTGAGTACATGTGACCCTCTAAGTGTAGCAGGTAGGCTCTGCGGCCTCAGGTTTGACAGTAAATAGACTTTCTTATGGTAAAACTCGTCGCTTCGCTCCACTGCACCGTGTCATCCACCTGGCCCTACCGCTCAGCGGAAGGGGCGGTGCGGTGCCTAATCCCGTCACCCACAGGTGGCACTGCTCTGGCTTCTCCCAGGCCGGGGGCTGTTCGAGCCCTCGCGGGGCAGTTTTCCTGGGGCAGGAAGCCCGGGCCAACTGAGGCCCAGCGCCGGGGTCCAGAACAGGAGGGACCGTCCTGCGACTTCCCCGCCACTCTGGGTGGGTGACGGCAGCAGGGACGCGCGTCCCTCTCATTCAGGCCTACGGTCTCAAAAACGCCGGCCCGGCGTGGGAACCGGTTGCCGGGGACCTGAGCGAGCCGGGGCGGAGCGATCGGGGACAGGGCGGGGCGGGGCCGGCGCGCGGCAGGCTCGGGGTCTGTAGCGCGGAAGGGACTTCGCACCGCTCGGGGCTCGGCGCAGCCGGCGCGCTCCAGCCAGGTGAGGACGCCGCGAACGGGCAGGGGCGGCCGCGGGACTGCGGGACTCCGGGTGGGGAAGGGACCGGGATACGCGCAGCGGGTGGTGGCTCCCACAAGCCCAGTGACGCTGGTGCGACGAGAAGGGATTTCTCCGCTCCGCGCCGCCGTGAGCGACCCCGTCACCTTCGGTGCAGGAAGAAGGGACAGGTGCGAGCCCGGCGTGGCCTCGCCTTCCGGGCTCCGGCGCCGGCCACTCCCGGGGAGCTCCCGCCCCTTTCCCCTAGCTTCCCAGGGCAGAGGCAGCCCCGCCGCAAGTTCTGCGTTGGGCTCACTTCTCAGCGGCGCGGCGAGGTTGATTCCTTCTCTCCGACTGGGCTGCAGCTCGGTCTTGATTGAAAGTTGGCAGAATCGGCGGAGACATTCCACAGTTGCACGTGTCTGAGTGCCTCACCCCACCAACTTCACTTAAAAAAAACATGCGAAATTGTGTTTGAATCTTGAAGACAGGAGTTCGTTGAATACATGTATTAGAAAAATTAGGGCCTTGACCTTGGAGTGCGCACTTTCCCTTGGATCCTACATTTCTTTATTTTAAAATATTTTTTCGTGGGAGAATAGTAACACGTTGCAGTGTACAACTTCGGAAACAGTCTCATCTAGTGCCATTCTTTGGAAACTGCAATATTTGATTAGAAGGGTTGATCTCAGTGTTAACTTGCAGCAATAGGATGGCTGGTGGCTAAGTAGGTTTGAAGGTTATCCAAAATAGTTAAGGGTTTTGAGCATATACCCTGTATTTTTTCACTGGGTGCCTGTTTTCCTCTTAGGAAATTCTGAAAATTCACTGTCTTTGAAGATGATTCTCCCTTAAAGAGCTGGGGAGGAAAAAAACCCAACAAACAGGTGGTTTCCCGAATAAGTTTAGGATTTAACAGGATTTTACACTGGTAGCAGCTTGGCAAGAATCACATGTACTGTGGAATGTCATGACTATATGGAGGGAAGTGTGTGTAATTTTTCCATTATGTATTTGAAAGTATATTTTAGTTTTGTTACATATTCATTTAGGGAAGACCTATACCATTGCTCATATTACCATTAATCTGATTAATATATGACTGCTCTTGCCAACTGATGATGCTTACTGCTCTGTGTTCATGTTAATAATTTTGATTATTTCCACAAAGGTGTGTACATTTTTTATTTGTGGAACTGTATAGGCAAGTGTCATAAACATGCAACTGTTCTAGTTAGTAGTACCTTTGCCCCACATAGGTCCTTGAACCAAAAGTTTCATGTCTTCCCAAATAGGAAAGAATATAGTATAGATTGTATGCTCTAGCACTTTCAACCTATTTACCTGTTTATTCTATACCCAGATATCCTGTTTTCTCAGCATCTGGTTAACAGGAAGGGGCTGTTTTATCAAATTGTGGTAAAGGTCAGGGAATGTGATTTTTGGTCCCTGAAGTTAATCTTTTTTTTTTGTATCATTAATGTACAATTACATGAGCAACATTGTGGTTACTAGATTCCCCCCATTATCAAGTCCCCACCACATACCCCATTACAGTCACAGACCATCAGCCTAGTAAGATGCTATAGAATCACTACTTTTTTTCTCTGTTGTACTCTCTTCCCTGTGCCCCCGCCCTACATTATGTGTGCTAATCGTAATGCCCCCTTTTTCCCCTTATCCCACCCTTCCCACCCAACCTCCTCAGTCCCTTTCCCTTTGGTAACTGTTAGTCCATTCTTGGGTTCTGTGACTCTACTGCTGTTTTGTTCCTTCAGTTTTTTCTTTGTTTTTATACTCCACAGTTGAATGAAATCATTTGATACTTGTCTTTCTCCACCTGGCTTATTTCACTGAGCATAATACCCTCTAGCTCCATCCATGTTGTTGCAAATGGTAGGATTTGTTTTCTTCTTATGGCTGAATAATATTCCATTGCGTATATGTACCACCTCTTCTTTATCCATTCATCTACTGATGGATGCTTAGGTTGCTTTCACTTCTTGGCTCTTGTAAATAGTGCTGTGATAAACATAGGGGTGCATATGTCGTTTTCAAACTGGGCTGCTGCATTCTTAGGGTAAATTCCTAGGAGTGAAATTCCTGGGTCAAATGGTATTTCTATTTTGAGTTTTTTGAGGAACCTCCATACTGCTTTCCACAATAGTTGAACTAATTTACATTTTCACCAGCAGTGTAGGAGGGTTCCCCTTTCTCCACATCCTCGCCAACATTTGTTGTTTGTCTTTTGGATGGTGGCCATTCTAACTGGTGTGAAGTGATATCTCATTGTGGTTTTGATTTGCATTTCCCTGATGATTACCAATGTGGAACATCTTTTCATGTGCCTGTTGGCCATCTGAATCTCTTCTTTGGAGAAGTGTCTGTTCAGCTATTCTGCCCATTTTTTAATTGGCTTATTTGCTTTTTGTTTGTTGAGGTGCGTGAGCTCTTTATATATTTTGGATGTCAACCCCTTGTCAGATATGTCATTTATGAATATATTATCCCATACTGTAGGATGCCTTTTTGTTCTACTGATGGTGTCCTTTGCTGTACAAAAGCTTTTTAGTTTGATATAGTCCCACTTGTTCATTTTTGCTTTTGTTTCCCTTGCCTGGGGAGATATGTTCATGAAGAAGTTGGTCATGTTTATGTCCAAGAGATTTTTGCCTATGTTTTTTCTAAGAGTTTTATGGTTTCATGACTTACATTCAGGTCTTTGATCCATTTCAAGTTTACTTTTGTGTATGGGGTTAGACAATAATCCAGCTTCATTCTCTTACATGTAGCTGTCCAGTTTTGCCAACACCAGTTGTTGAAGAGGCTGTCATTTCCCCATTGTATATCCATGGCTCCTTTATCATATACTTATTGACCATATATGCTTGGGTTTATATCTGGACTCTCTATTTTGTTCCACTGGTCTATGGGTCTGTTTTTGTGCCAGTACCAAATTGTCTTGATTACTGTGGCTTTGTAGTAGAGCTTGAAGTTGGGAAGCGAGATCCTGCCTGCTTTATTCTTCTTTCTCAGGATTGCTTTGGCTATTCGGGGTCTTTTGTGGTTCCATATGAATTTTAGAACTATTTGTTCCAGTTCGTTGAAGAATGCTGTTGGTATTTTGATAGGGATTGCATTGAATCTGTAGATTGCTTTAGGCAGGATGGCCATTTTGACAATATTAATTCTTGCTAGCCAGGAGCATGGGATAAATTTCCATTTATTAGTGTCCTCTTTAATTTCTCTTAAGAGTGTCTTGTAGTTTCAGGGCATAGGTCTTTCACTTCCTTGGTTAGGTTTATTCCTAGGTATTTTATTCTTTTGGATGGAATTGTTTTCTCTGATTTCTCTTTCTGCTAGTTCATTGTTAGTGTATAGAAATGCAAAAGATTTCTGTGTATTAATCTTGTATCCTGCAACTTTGCTGAATTCAGATATTGGTTCTCGTAGTTTTGGAATGGATTCTTTAGGGTTTGTTGTGTACAATGTCATGTCACCTGCAAACAGTGACAGTTTGACTTCTTCCTTACCAATCTGGATGCCTTTTATTTCTTTGTGTTGTCTGATTGCCGTGGCTAGGACCTCCAATATTATGTTGAATAAAAGCAGGGAGAGTGAGCATCCTTGTCTTGTTGCTGATCTTAGGGGAAAAGCTTTCAGCTTCTCGCTGTTAAGTATGATGTTGGCTATGGGTTTGTCATATATGGCCTTTATTATGTTGAGGTACTTGCCCTCTATACCCATTTTGTTGAGAGTTTTTTTCATGAGTGGATGTTGAATTTTGTCAAATGCTTTTTCAGCATCTATGGAGATGATCATGTGGTTTTTGTCCTTCTTTTTGTTGATGTGGTGGATGATGTTGATGGATTTTCGAATGTTGTACCCGCCTTGCATCCCTGAGATGTATCGCACGTGATCATGGTGGTATGATCCTCTTGATGTTTTTTTTTGAATTCGGCTTGCTAATATTTTGTTGAGTATTTTTGCATCTATGTTCATCAGGGATATTGGTCTGTAGTTTTCTTTTTTGTGGTGTCTTTGCCTGGTTTTGGTACTGGAGTGTTACTGGCTTCATAGAATGAATTTGGGAGTATTCCCTCCTCTTCTATTTTTTGGAAAACTTTAAGGAGAATGGGTATTATGTCTTCTCTAAATGTCTGATAAAATTCAGCTGTGAATCCATCTGGTCTGGGAGTTTTGTTCTTGGGTAGTTTTTTAATTACCGATTCAATTTTGTTGCTGGTAATTGAAGTTTATCTTTGACAGTATCATTGGAAGGGTTGTGGGCAGTGTCTGGCCACTGTTATGTTTGGGGAAGAACTGTTGGTCTTTCCGCCTTCATCTGGGTATTCAGACTGCTCGTAACCTGGGCCTTGGGCCTCCAAGCACACCTACAGGTTTCTCCAGGTTGACTCTGTTGGTGTGTCCCCGCCCGAATTCTTTCACCCCACTCCACCCCTCCCTGGATTCCCACTCCTAGGGAGAGTCACCTTATTGTTCAGGGCAGGGAGCCTTAGTCCACGTAGTTGACAGGAGTGTTGACACTCAGCCTGGTGGTGCGTCCCCTGTAGATTCTCAGTAAATGCTGTCAACAATAATGTCACTTGTTTCAGAGCCCTTATTATGCTGGCCTCTTATCCAGTCTACACAGGCAAAGTGGAGTAACTGAAGTTGAACTCTGTGCAATTGCTTTGGAGGAGCCAGCTGCCTTAGTTGTATTAGGGTCATAAATGGGGCATTCAAGTTTGTTAGAAGGAGTGAAATGGCCCATAGTCACTGAAAAATTGCCCAGGATCATGTGATTATGCTATGAGAATAGCTCTTTTGAAAGGAACCCTAGAGGTGCTTAGTGGTTGGCTTTACCTCTGAACTTGCCTCCACCTGAGCTTGCCTTTTGTCTGTGCCTGAGCTCAACCAGTCCTTCCTTGGACTGGATTATAAGTATTAACTTCCTAGTACATCTGACTGCTCAGAGCTCAGATGACCAAAGTGACTGTGATTTAATTGTAGAAAATTACATTTTCTTTTGTTTAGGGGAAACAAGGATGGAATTATCCCAAACAAACAGTTATTAGGGAAGTAACACTAAAACAAATACATGTGAAAATGTGTGGACATAGAAGCCAATATGTTTTTTGTTTTGTTTTTCCCTTTTTTTTAGTTTTAAACTTTTAATCCAAGTTACATTTATCCATCTCCAGAAAAAAACACTTGTAATTCTTTGAGCTGGCTGTTTTGGTATTTGTTGCTCATAGTTGATACTTCTTGAGTTTTTCAGCTTGAAGCATTATCTGTTGACTTCCCATTGTGGAAGACAATGACTTGGCTTTCTTTTCCTCTAACCCCTAACATAGACACAGCTTCCTTAATTTCCCATCCTTGCAGTAGTTAAATAGTCCTTTTGGTTAAATTAATATTCATAGTAAAGCCAAGCACAGCCTTTTGTTTTCCTTGGAGTTAATATTCCCTTTGTTTTTCATTTTGCTTAATTTTTTATGTACTTACCATTAATTTAATTCCAAACTCTATAAATCTCCCCTCAGATGTATCAGCGTTCTGTCAATTTCATTTTCCTGAAGAAGCTGTCCCTGAGCCTGGCTTACCCTCTACACATTGGACACAGTTGTTACCCTGAGAATCTCCTTTTATCATTATCCTGGAGATCTTTGTCATCTCTCCTGTGTTGGATCTCCTGTTACCTGTAGCACATGTCTTCCTCTATCTTGGTAGACTCCCTTGTTTTGGTACAACCCATCCTCAAGGAGCTTCCTGGAAAGATGCTTGCAATGTCTATTTTTTTTAGATAATGAATGCCTGAAAATATCTGTTTTCCACTGGCA
The DNA here is from genome assembly GCA_032199065.1 of Smutsia gigantea. NCBI lineage: Eukaryota > Metazoa > Chordata > Mammalia > Pholidota > Manidae > Smutsia > Smutsia gigantea. Next base: position 29,199 of record JAVSCE010017792.1, on the reverse strand, counting down.
ATTGATAGTTTAGAATCCTAGGATGGAAATTTTGAAGGCATTGTTCCATTGCCTTCTAGCTTGTGGTGTTGCTGTTAAGAAATTCAGAGCTGTTTTACCTCAGTTTTTGCCTATAACCTGTGTACAGATTATAAACTTGCTCAGTCCTTTCTGAAGTTTATAGAATTTTATCTTTGTCTCCATAATCCTGAAATTTCATGACGCTGTGCCTTGGTATGGGTCTCCTCTCATCCCTTGTGTTTGTGCTGGGCACTTTGAATCCAGAAACTTAGATCCTTCATTTTGGGAAACTTTCTTGAACTAACTCAATGGTAACTTCCTCCTCTTTATTTTCTGTGATTTCTCTTTCAGAAACTCTTAGTGTTCAGATATTAGATATTTTGGCCTGGGCTTGTAATTTTCCTACCTTTTCTTTCCTAATATCTTTCCCTTTATTTCTTGGTTTTGTATTTGGGGAGATTTTCTCAATGTTATCATTTATTCCTTACACTAAATTTTTCAGGATTGTAACCATATTTTTAATATTTTAAACTACAAGCTCTTTTTGTTCTCTGAATATATTTACATACATATTTGTGCGGTATGTGTATCTGTTTCTTTCTTGCTTTGTTTTAGGGTTTCAGTGTGTTAATCTCTCTGAAGAGTTTAATTATTTGAAAGTTTTTTTCTTTCCTGGGCATACTCAGTTTCTCCAAGTTGCTTTTATCTGTTTATTTGTTTAGGTCTCTATCATCCATATTAGAGGCTTTCCTCCTATTTCTTATACCCTTGATTGTCTGCTCACATTTGAGTGGGGAATTAAAAAGCTGACGATGTGCAGGGACTTGTCAACTGTGAACTGTAGGGTGATCTGGCTTGGTCTTTTATTTGGGGAAACTCTGATATCATTACTTCTTGGCTGGTGAGAGTCCCCAGAAAAGGCCCTCTCAGTCTTTCCTGGGCAGTGGGGCAAAGCCTGGGAACCAGGTGGAGGAGAAGGCTAGAAGTCTCAGCATTTACATGTTCATATAACCCCTCTAGTGTTTCCAGTAGAACACCTGAGCTGTGCCCGATGTACCCCACCCAGAGACCCTTTCTTACCCTCTCTGAGGAGGGAGGAAACTCCATGTGCTTTTGCTGGGGATAAGAGGGGACAGTCACCTAACTGCTCAGGTTGACTGAAGGGGTTTGGGTGACTCAGCTGCTTTTTAAAGAGGCTTCTAATCCTTTTTATTTTAGCCCATCCTTCTCCCTGCAGAGGGTCCTATTGCCTTTATTTATTTAGCATTTTGGAGATTCTGTGGTATCAGTCAGGTTGTTTCTTGGCTTCCCTTCACTCCACTGAAATGTTTTTACATGTCTCCTTTCATTTTCCGCATCCTTGTAGGTGTATACGTTAAAAACATCCCTTTATTGTTATTTTATTGGGCCTTCAGGAGGGAAAGTAGAGGGTTTTGTTCAATCTGCCACTGGTACCTGAAATATAGATTTCTTACCACTCGCTACTGAAAGACTAGTGTGGTTCAGTCATGGCACTATCCTGCCATTTTCTGACCAGTTTGGGCATATTTTTTCACTGAGCCCAGTTTGGACCTCAGATTCCTTCTTGTATTTCTCTAAATACCCACTATCAATTGGTCACAGTTTCATGGGCAGCAAAGTCTCTCCCTTGCTCTAGCTTGTGTAGTAAACTTACTGGTCATAGTACTCTTGTTTCTGTTTCTCAAATTCATTTTGTCTAGGAGGACTCATTCTGTCCCCTTGGCCTCTGACTACCCTACCTTTCGGGGAAGCTCAGCTTCTGTAGGTCTAATATTTTAATCTGACAGGTGGACCTGTGTCATTGGCAGCTATGTGGCCTCAATGGAAGTTATCATATTTCCTTCCTGAGGCCAAGTTGTCACACACTTGCCTTACCACCAGCAGCATCCTCTCTTCCTGTTTCAAAGCTCATGGCCTTCTTGGAATGTGCACCAAGTTCCTGTTTCTGGCTGGGCTAAGGAGATGACTGACCTACCCTGCAACTTGTGGATGATCACAACTTTCCGAACCCCGATTTACCAGCTGAGTCATTCCTCAGGCTCCCTCTGTGTAGTGTACCTTCCAACCTGTATCCCAGTAGCTTGACATCATCATGACTTTATGTTAACACACAGAGGAATGATGACAAGCGTCAACTTCCACTGCAGTAGGAAGATCATTGTTCCCAAACCATTTTGTCTGCACAGAGAAAGGAAAGTTCTATACTCTCATGATGGGGGCTGTGCATTGGGAATACAGAAGACACCAGAGCTGGCAGTTGCTCCAGTGAAGAAAGTACAGTAGTGACTTGTTTTCTGGAGGATGACAGCGAAAGATAAGATGTCTAGAAAACACTACTCAGCTGGAATCCACTAGTACCGCTAATGAAAGCTTGGCCAGCGGGAGTGCCTGAGGTGCTTATTCCTCCCTCTGTGGTTCCACAGGCATCCTTGCCTTTGCTGAAGAGAACCTTTGAGGCCATTGCAACTTCTCTTTTCGTGTAATACTGTTTTTCTCTAATGTGTGCTAAGTGCTTTACGTAAGTTCTTCTTGTCTTCTCAGCTGGATTGTAAACTCTTTTAGGGAAGAGCACAGTGCCTGATAAATACTTGATCAATGTATGAATGAATTTCCAGATAATTGTGGATACTTGGCAGCTCAGAAAAAAATGCTGTTTGGTCATAATTATCCAGGTTGTACCTAGTAGCATAAATTCACTAAATTCTTTATTACACTTCTACTTCACATTGGCTGAGTAGACTGCAGCATAGAGTATTCAAATTAAGTTTTCTCCAGCATATTGTTTCTCATGTTATTTAGAAATAGTCCTCATAGAAAACATTCTTGATATTATCATTATTATTACTTTCTACCCATAGATATATTTTCATTGAATAGTATTGTGATTGTTTTGGTTTTTATGGATGGCTAAGAAGAGTGGCTAGGAAGGGAGGCAATCATGTGATGATTAGAATGTCCAGTCAAGGAAGACCTCTTTGGAGCTCAGCAACATACATATTTTTTCTTTTGTAACTATAGTTGCCCCTAGAACAATGCAGGGGTTAGGGATGTCAACCCCTTGCAGTCAAAAATCCACATGTAAGTTTTGACTCCCCAAGAAACTTAACTACCAACAGCCTACTGTTGACTGGAAGCCTTACTGATAACATAAACAGTTGATTAATACATATTTTATATATTATATATAATATATACTGTACTTTTACAATAAAGTAAGTTAGAGAAAAGAAAATGTTTTTCAAATTGTGGCAAATCTCCAAAAAATATTCTAGTGTATTTATCGAAAAAAAAATCTGTGTGTAAGTGGACTCACACAGTTCAAATCTGTGTTGTTCAAGGGTACATGTCCTTTATTTTTTAAGTTTATAAGCTTTTGAAATGCTTAGTTACAGAGTATCCAAGTGACAGACTTTAAATGGTCATATGCTATGAGATATTTAAAATGTAGAATTCCCAAATATCCTAATGCCTTTATCTTTGATTTTTGTGCAGTTCTAACCTGATTTAATAGGAAAAAATTTTAACTTCTCTTTATCCCAAATAGAGTTTCAACATCTTCTGTTAGTGTTTCCTTAGAAACTCTCATGTCCTCATGTATCTCCCAATATCAACCACAACTTGTGGACTTCCCACATGACTGCCCTGAAAACGAAATTGTGGCTTTTTTTCCTGCAAAGGAGTGATTTCAAGGTTTATTTTTCTGACAATGTAATGTAAGCATGCAGTAAAGTTAGTTTTTACTATTGGAGTTGTTTTTGTTGCATAGAAGGCAGTTGGCTTTCTTTTTTATTTTCTGCTTTGAGTGGTAAAATGCTTGATTCTTTACTCAAATACAGGGTAACTGAGTTGTGAATGCTGTTAGATACATACATTTAGGTACGAATGCTTTTAATTTTTTAAGGCTTGTCAACTTATTTGTCACATAGTTAAGCCAGTTTCAGAAATATTACATTAAAGAATTCTTGTTCACGGGTTCCAGAATCATAGCTGAGTTTTCTTGGGCTCAGAGCTGGTGACACATCTTCCCGCTTCCCCCAGAATTGCCACTGAGATTCTCCAACTTCCAGTGTGTCCTTTGGACTCTTTCTGCCATCACTTAAAGAAAAAAATTCATTTTATAGAGTTTTATATATTTATTCCTAGAAAATATAAACAATACTGAACCTTACAAAGAAATTAAAAATGATTCCAAAACCATTTGAGAGAGAATTTTGGTGAACCCCTTCTCAGTCGTCTTTATTATCATTTTACTTTTTAGAACTCTTTGGCAACTTTGTAGAAAATAATTAACCTAAGGAGCATTGTGTGCAACTGTTTATGTAACTCCACATTCTATAATCTTCATATTTATATGCAGTTACTTTATGAAGTTATAATTAGTTCAGGCATAATGTTCTTTAGGTAAAATATCATATAGGCATTTTCTTGTAGGAATAATTATCATTTTTAATAGCTGTATGATAGTTTGCATTGTTAACATACAATAGTATTTTGAATCACTCCCCAAATGTTGGACTTTTTTTTTTAAGTCAGTAGTGTTGCTATACTTTTTTCTCTTTGGGGATTATTCCCTTGGGGAATATTTTTCAAAATACCACTCTGGGATTATGAATTTCTAGCTTCTGCTAATTATTGTTAGAAGGACACTAATAATTTGGAAAAGTTTGCTAGCTACATAAAGGTTAAGTTTTCATTTGCAGATATACATTCTTGTTGGTAATGTCTATCACCTCATTTCATTTTGTTGAATGTCTTGTAGGAAAACTTCTCAGGGGTTAGTATTAAAAGGTGGAGAGGTTGTTAAGTTTTCTGTTGACCTCAGTATCGGTCTAGGATTCATGAACCTTCCCATAAGTGGGGGAGGGCGTTATCGTCCAGAGGGAACTCCAACCCTCCACCCATTTCCCTGTTCTTGGAGGAATAGGAGGGGCAGGGCAACCAGCAACTTTGAGAATTTTGCCTTAATGTGATTTCTTGATAAAGAACTAGAGCAGAGTCAATTCCGATTGAGATTTTTCCCCTGACACCTTGCTGCCTGATATTTAAAGCCTGGGCTAGATTTCCAAGACAGATATTAACTGGTATTATGTTCCCATGCCTCAGGTTTTCCAACTATTAAACAAAGCATAATGATACATAATTAATAGTCCACTTCAGAAAGATTCATGGCCTGATGCTTGTAAAGGGCTTTGAGCTTTTGTCAGAGTGTTTTATACACATTCATGAATAATGAGATGGCTTGTTCTATTTGGCCAAGGGTATCTATAGCATGCTCATTTTAGAGATGAGAAAAGAAAGCCTTATAGAGAATGATGGCTTGCTGAAAACCCGAGGGTAAATTTAATTTACTGTAGCTGGAATTTTTCTTGGATTTTGTGGATTAAGTGGAATCTAAAATAAATTCTGCATGAGTATGTATGTTTCAGGAAAGTGGGTTTTACAGGTCTTAAGCAATCAGAACCTTTTGAGGGGATGGCCTATTCCTTTGTAAGGGGGAATCATGTTTGACAAATTCACTAGAGTTCTTAAAGAGCATTAAATAAACTGGGATAAACTGTGATTTTCAGAGTGACTTTGAAAGGACTCCACTCAAAGGCAGATAAATAAATCAAGTCAGTGGGAGGTTGGAAGAAATGCTTTTACAAATCAGGAATCAGAGAGCAAAGACAGAACAAAGGCATGGCATAGACGGACATTTCCTAGGATACAACTGTGAATAAACTAATTATTTTTTAAAAGTAAACAATGTAGGGGAGGGAGTACACAATGTAAACTCCAAGTTTACAGTCAACATGAACCTGTTGGGACACTGCAAACCAAACTGCTGGTCTCAGGTCTATGCAGAATGGCAGGGAAGTGGTAAAGAATGCATTTAGGTAAAATAAATCCATCCATACGTGAAGATGGATAGCCCACTTTTTTTACTCAAGAAAGAGATGCAGATATTACTGTAAATTCTTAACTGAAGGCATTCACCAAGTGTATGACTTGAAACAAAAAAGCTAACTAAATCTTAGCTGTTGTTACAAGTAATTCAGAAATGCCATCTTAACCCGTTTTCATGATGCTTCAGCATCTAAGATAGTTTCATCAATGTACCTTAAAGACATAATGGACTTAGAGAAAAGCAAATATATTTATTCATGGTATAAAGGATTGAGCCAAATTCTCCCATTCAACTCTTTGGTCTTGATAGGTAATGCTAAGATGATGTGGACAAGGTGTGCCCTCCTATACCACTGTTGAGGAAAAGATCACTAAAGTCAGCCTGGGAGACACAGCCTGTATGAATAGAAGTGTTCCAGGGCCTATAGTCTTGTGAAGGTTTTATATTCTTGAGGAGACAGGTAAGAAAGATAGAACTTCAAAGGGGTATATTTCATTTACGTAAAATATGTGACACTTCAAAAAAAGGGCGGGAGTCAGAGATACACCTTGGCACCAAAGGGAATTAAAGGACTTGGCAGATTTCTTGCTTATCTTGGATCCTTGAGCAGAAATACAGACACCAGAGAACAGATGTGGTGGTACATACATTAAGTAACAGATCATATTACAGAATTAGAAAGTTTAAGTTCTCATGGGGGCTCATTTTGAGACTCCCAGAGTTATGAAACCTTCAATACTTAGGCTTTAGAAATATTGGTAGTCCCTAGGGTCCTAGTATGGTGGCCAGCTTTCCTTTAGTTCACACTGTGGTGACCTAAGCTTAATGATGCAGGGAGACCATTGGCACCTTCTTTATTCCCCAATAATGCTCCAGCAGCCCCCAATAGTTAATGGTTTTTGAGCACATAAAATGTGCCAGGCTATATGGTAAACTACATGGATTTACATGGATTATCTCATTTAATCCTCCTGATAATTCTATGAAGTGGGCAAGATTATTTTTAGCACTTTACAGATGAAGAACCCAAAGCTCAGGGAGATTCAAGGTTTGGTTGAGTGGTGGAGCCAGAATTCAGAATACAGTCTGACTCCAAAGCATACTCTTACAGCTCTGCTGAGCTGTGCACCCTGAGCTGTGCTCCTCTCCCTCTCGCTATTTTCCCTCCTGGTAAACAGAGTTGGATAACCTGGAAGAAAACAAAGGTCGGCTCCAAACAAAACGAAAGCAACCGTTTCCTCTGGTAACCCCCTTAACACCAATCCCCTTAACCCTTTAGAGCCTAAGATGTTTTTGTAGCAGCACTGTTGAATAGAAATATTCTGTGAGCCAGGTATGTAATTTGAAAGTTTGTAGTAGCCACGTTAAAAAAGCAAAACACACCAGGTTAAATTAATTTTAATAGTACATTTTGTGTAATCGGATATATAAAAAATATAATTTCACCTTGTAATCACATAAAAATTATTAATGAGGTGCCAGAAACAAACTCTGGAGCTTGATGTGAGCAATGCAATACAATGCAGTACAGGATCTTATGCAATATAGTGGGTAAAGTGAAATGTAGCCCTACCAAGCAATAAAGTTGTGGTTAATGGAAAACTGTTGTATACTGCTTTGGTTGTAAATTTTAAATTGAAATTAATTAAGAGAGAACAGTTCCCCTGTTCCAGTAGCCCATTTCAGGTGCTCAGTAGCTCTTTGTGGTGAATGGCTGCCACCTCTATTGAAGAGTGCAGCTCTATTGCAAAGATTATTCTCTGTCTTGAAGGCCCAGGGACTCCCAGATACTCCAGCCCCACCCCTGTCCTCTGACCCGACTCAGTCCCCATCCCATCTTCCCTGTCTGTGCCCAGGGCTACCATATACCATTATACAGGTTACACTGCAGAACTCTAGGATGTCTTTCACACTGTAGACCTAATAGGTTTGTTTATTTACTGTGACGATTTTTTGGAAACGGAAGTAAGGTTTTCAAAGGAAGAAACACTTTTTCTTAATTCATGCAAAGACATTTTTTGGGGGGATGGTGGTGGCCCTTCTGTTCCTTCTTAGCATCCCAACAGTTGGACCTAGGCACTGTTCCCTCCTACATTCAGCACTTCGCCAGTGCCCACCGTCCTTGGCTGAAAGTAATGCAACAGCTTCAGTCAACCTCTCCTCCTCCCGAATGATGCCACAAAGCCATAGTCACTCTTGATGGTAATTAACCTTGAGGCCATATGTATCTTATTCACAATTATATCCCCAGTGCCTGGCACACAGTAGGTGCTCAATATATTTATTGATTTGAGTTGTTACCTCAGTGTTCACTTGGGTCCCTGTATTGTGTCCTTAGTGGCCCTTAATGAAATTTGACGCAGCGCTGATTTATCCAGGTGCTGACATGGCTTTCTCTTTCACTGAGTCACAGCTCACTCTTCCTGTAGTGCTCTTGTTCTAAATAATAATAATTGTTGTTACTGTTATTATTACTAATAATAGCTACCATTTATTGATTACTCTGTGTCAGGCATTGTGCTCAGCAATTTATGTGCATTATTTCATTTTATTTTTCCAAACATCTCTAGGAGGTGGGTACTATTATTAGTCCCATTTTATAGGGAGGAAACTGAGGCACTGAGAATTTAAGTGATTTACCTGAGGATCACACAGGTAGTAAGTGTCAAAGCTGAAGTTTAAAACCTGTTCTGTCTGACTTCAAAGCCCTTCTGTGCTTTAAGTAGCAGGACTGGCCTTCTCTTTGGTATCTGAGGCCTGACAAGTGGCCACACTGTAGTGGACTTAATTATTTGTTTGCCCAGACTTCCTTCCTTTGGGGAACTTTTCTGTTCCCAGCTCATGTGGCTTGGGTGGGGTGGGTGCAAGCGCCAGGGGTGGTCACGTGCCTCAGCTTTGGCCAGTCTGAGATGGGCTTCCACTTGACGAGGTGATTGGTTCAGAGGTTAGCACATGACCCAGGCTTGCTCAGTGAGGCCCCTTTTCTGAGCTAGTTTAGGAAAAGAGGCATTCTTTTCCTCTGCTGCTGGCGTGATGTAACCTGGAGCTCCTGGTTGCTGTCTTTCCCTGCTGCATGAAGGAAGCTGCTTGAAGTAGGAGCGAATGAGTTTGGCTGGCATGCAGTGAGAAGTAATAGTGAACAGTGCTGTGAGCACAGACAGCACCATTTGAACTCCAGGATTCAGATGTGCCTGAAGCATCCCAGGACTTCTCAGTTATGTGAGCTAATACATTCCTTTTGTTGTTGTCTGCTTAAATCTAGTTATGTGCAATCGAAAGAGTCCTGCCTAATATAGACTTTTCAAAAGATGAGGATTTTTGTCTTGGATTTCCCACTGACATTCTCTGTTTACCCTTCGGTTGAGCCCACTGCTTCTTGGGCCTGGGCACCTCCTGTTGTCTGCACTGTGCATGGAGGCCTGTGATCCTTGCAGACTCTGTCCATGGTCAGCTTGCTTTTAGGTCTGGAAGCCCTGCCTCAGTGAAAGGAGACACTGTGCCCACCCCTCCCCCCCACTCCCTCACCCCTGTGCCCCATGGCACAGCCTACACCCAGGGATAAGGGTTGTGCCCTAAGTGGAGCATTAGAGAAATCTGTTCTTTGTAGACATTAGAAAAATTTCTCATCAACCTGCTCTTGAATGCTGATTAAAGACTGTTGAATCCTTAACTCATCCGGCCTCTGACACCATCCGGGATTGCAGCCAGCCTAGGTCAAGGCTTTGCCTCTTGTCCCCACTTTTCTTGGCTTCCAACATTTCTGATCAGTGGTCTTGGTGCTCTCAACTCCCCTATGATTCTGAACTTCCATCCTTGTCCTGGCTTCCTTCCCAGATCTTTCCTGAGGCCCTCTGAGGGCATTGTTCCATTGTGAATCAGCTCTCCCACACCCCAGCCTCCTCACACAACGGGAACACTCCCTTCCCTGCAGTTCTCTGCTGTAGCCTTCCCCTGGCTTCTCTCTGATACTTGTTAAGTCACGTCAGAGCCTTTCTCTTTTGGAGTTCAGGCCATTCACGCACCTACCGTCTTGGTCTCTCCTCTTGCCACCAGCCTCTTGGTCATTCTCGCTGATAGACTCACCTGATGCAGTCTTCTCTCCCAACTCTGCCGCTTCTGCATTAATATATTCAACTGATTTTATGTGTCTGCGAGAAGTTGGACAATTGTGTTAGGGTAGTTAAAGGAGTAGTTAATTATGGCAGGAGTGAAAATAAGGGAGACTTCATAAAAGAGATTACCTTTTGATCAGGACCTTAAAAAATGAATAGGATTTCAACAGATGCTCTTCCAGGCAGAGGGAACAACTCAAGCAATGGCATGGAGATATGTAAAGGCCTGGTGTGTTTACTTGCTCAAGCACTTGAAAATAAGTGGTGGGAAGGGAAGAGGGAACTCAGATTGGATTTGACTTGATTATATTAAGATTAAGGAATGGCCCTAAGGGGAGTCTTGTGTGGAGAATGAGAGAGAAGGAACAGCCTTTATTATAAAAGGGAGATGAAAACTTTTCAGAGGTGGGGTGATATAGTAAATTACAAGATTGAAACACTGTAAAAGGAGAAGAGGAGAATTAAAGCAGTTTAAGAAAGTTCATAAGAAAACTAAGGATGTGGACAGAAGGGATAGCACAAAAAAAGTAGAAAACAGTTGCATCCTAGATATGAATCAAATTAATTGGCCTTTTATTTACCTTACGTATAAAGAAGAAGATAACTTATTTATTTCATAATGGTAAAAATGACTTAAAGCATGTAAGCTTAAGATGTTTCTCACACTGTTTTATAGAATACTGCAACTCTGGGAGATGTTAAGGTTCAAGGGAAACAATGAGTTCTATGATCAAATAAGGTGGGGAAACGCTGCATTCTGTATGATTCATACAGCCCACTCATGTAAAAGGCTCTGAGAAATGTACACAGGAAATCATTTTGACATAGTTTAACCCAGCTATTCCCAACTATGTTCATTCATTCATTCATTCAACAAGTATGGAGTAAACTCACAACTCTGATAGTATTTGAGCACTGCTGGCCACTGGTTCTACAGTTGAGAATAAGTAACTTTCAGTTTTGGAAAGTTGGTGACTTATCCAAGGGCATCCAGCTAGTAAGTGGGGAACCAGAGCCTGTACTCAGCTCTTCTGACTTTACGTACCATGTTCATTCCATTCTTGGTGATAAGGTACAATTTGAAATGCCTGAAAAAAAAATTAGGTAGTCTCAGCAGGTTGTGTGAGATACTATGGGTGATGCCAATTTAATCAATAATATCAAGGCTGACTTAGGTACTACCACCATCATTGTCATCCCTTATATTGAGTAATTACCACAATCCACTACTATGCTGAACACTTTATATATATTTTATTTAATTTTCACATCAATTCTATGAAGTAGTAATTATAACCCATTTTATAAATGAGGAGATAACCTCAGAGAGGTGAGCATGATGTTCATATTTAAACAGCTAGGAGGGAGCAGAGTGAGGCTTCCATTCTAGGCTCTTTTCACAGCCCAGACTCTTAACTTCATTTTATATTAGGTGAAATATTTTCTGTGTTTCTGGAATTCCCTCTTGAAATCAATTTGTCTTTTCTCCTTTGCCATTTCAGCCTGCTTCACTCCTCCTCCCTAAAAAAACCTGCTCTCAGAGAAGATCTGATCTATCATTTGTTCTGTACGCCAGGTAGCATTCATCAAATATTTAGTAAGTATACTATGTGTAGAACTATTTTAGGAGCTAAGGATCCAGTGGGGAATATATAGATCAGGTTTCTCCTTGTATGGAGCTATTAATCAGTGGGGAGAACACACGGTAAAAACAAACAAACAAATAAAAAGGAAATAAAAAGTCATCTAGTGATAAGTATCATGCAAAGAATTTAAAAAGTTTGTGTACTTTAAATTGGCTAGTCAAGGGAAGGCCTTTTTGTGAAAGTGACACTTAAGCTGAAATTCGAGGTGCAGAAGTTGTTGGCTAGACAAAGAATGAGAGAGAGCAGGTGGAATGATTTTCTAGGTAGAGAGAACATCATGTGCAAAGACCCCACCATGACATGAATTTGCTGTCTTGAAGAACAGGAAGAAGACTGGTATGATTGAATAATAGTGGGTCATCTGGAGAGTGGTAACTAGATGTGGTTGGACAAGTAGGTCATTTGTTAAGTTAAGGAGATTGGGTTTTAATGTAAGTACAGAGAAGCCATTGGAGGCTTTAAGCAGGACTGAGGACATGAACTGATTTGTTTTTAAAGGTTGTGTTGATTGATGAATACAGAATGGATTATAAGATAAGGAAGGAAGTAGTGAGAACTATTAGGAGGATTATGCCATAGCCGGACAAGGGATGATGGTGGCTGTATCAGTTATTGCCACAGTAATGCCTCATAACAAACATCTCATAAACTCAGTGGCATACAGTAATAAAGATTTACTTTTGCTGGTGAGTTGATGTGATGGCTGGGTAGTTCTGCTGATGTGGACCAGGCTCAGCTGATCCGGACAGGGTTTGCCCATGTGTGTGATCAGCAGTAGGTCAGGAATAGAACTCTGTGATGTGTCCTGGGTTGTCTGTTGTGTTTGGGAGGGCCAGTTGACTGTCGACGGTCCACAGTGAGATATTCAGCTGAGATGGCTGGGACAACTTTGCTCTCTTCTCTGCTTATGTTATATCCCTTTCGTAGGCTAGCCTGGGCTTATTCTCAGACTGGCTCAGTCATAGTCTCATGGCGATCTCAAAGAAGCAAGAGAGGAAGTAGAAATAAGTAAGCAGATTTTTAAGCCTTAGCTTGTGTTAAGTTTGCTGTTGTCCCATTGGTTGAGGCAAGTTAAATGATGCACACCCACAGTTAGTGTGGGAGGGCTTTGCCGAAGGGCAGGGATACAGACAGGTATGGAAAGATACAGGGAGGGATGAAAATGTAGAGCCATCAGTGCAATTAACCCATTGCTCTAATGGGAGAAGAGTGAAGTGGAGACTTGACTATTCAAGCTTAGGATGTTTTGAAGGGGAAATCCAGAGAACATGCTAATGGATTAGATTTGATGTATGAGAGAGAAGAATGAATCAAATATAAACCTAGAATTTTGGCTGATCAGCTGGGGAGATGGTGAGGCCATTTACTCAGTGGCAAAGACTAGGTAAAGAGCAAGCTTCAGGGAGAGTATCTGGTGTCCTGTTTGAGATACCTGTTAGATATTTAAATAAAGATGATAAGGTTTGCAATAGGATATATAAATCTGAGGCTCTTGGGAACAGGGCTGAGGATGTAGATTTTGGAATTATCAACATATAGATGGCATTTGAAATCGTGAATGAGGAGAATGAGGGAGAACCATCCCTGAGGAGAATGTATAGATGAAGCAGAAAAATGAGCCCAGAATAGACCCTGGGTGCACACCAGTATATAGAAGGAAAGCAGAAAAGTAGGAACCAGCAAAGGAAATTGAGAAGGAGCAGCCTGTAAGATGGGAGAAAAATCCAGGAAACTGGTGTCACAGAACCAAGAGAAACAAACATTTCAAGAAGACAATGGTCAGCTGTGTTGAACGTTGCTGGGAGGTTAAGTAAGCTGAGAACCAAGATGTGACCGCTGGGTTCGGCAGTAAGGGGGTCCTTGGTGACTTGACAAATGCAGTCTTAGTGGAATGATGGAGATGGTGGCCCAGGGGGAGTGGTCTGAGGAAAGCACATGAGCAGAGACAGCAACCCTGATCCCCTCTTTCAAGAACTTCTGTACAGGGACTCAGAAGTGACGTGGTAGTCGGAGGTGAATGTGGGTCGAGGGAAGAGTTATGTTTGGGAATTTAACTGAGGCTAGTGTGCCAAAGGTGATGATCCAGTGGAGAGGGACCAGGTGCACCAGAGTGTCAGGGCAGGGTGGGTGGCAGCTGCAGGCCAGAAATGTTTGAGATGGCAAGAAACCATGAGACTGAGAATTTATAATAAACTTCAGTCAGTATGTTACTTTCTTCAGGGGGTCATTTGGGTTCTGTATTTCTGATTTTGGACTGAAAGGGAATATCCACTTTTAGAAAAGTTTGAGCCATTAGCCCGGGTAGGGAAGTATATGAGTTCTGCTATCCCACTGGGCAGATTGATTGTGTCTGTATTAGGCTCATTCAATGCCCTGGTAGAGGAGAGAGTTACTGGTCTCTGCAGGTGGTGCTCAGTGTCTCTTACAATAATAACCAGGCTGATTAATTCAGTTTCTTAGATTTTGTTCTGGGTAGCAAGTGGGGCAGGTTCTGGGCAGAGCTAAGTAGGAAATTGGAATTAACATGCCACTTTCTTGTCCAGGTTCTTATACCAGTATGACTTTGTGTTTTGATCAATATAAAGAACCAGTTGCACCCAGGGATGTAGGTATTGCCATTTATGTGTAGACTAGCAGATGTTAGGGATTGACTAATGCATTTCTATAGATTCTAGAAAGTCACACATTCTGAAATTCCAGCTGATAGAAGTTTTGCTTTCTGTGCTTTTTAAACCAGTTTAACTTTGATTTCAAAGAGTAATGTAAGGCAATGTATTAAATAAATGGTATTTTAAAATTTATTTTGTGTAAGTTCAAGTATGCATTTGGTGGTAGGTAAGTGGGCATCCCATCCACCTTCTTGGGTTATGTGCTCCATGTGTGATGAGTGAGGATGACAGGGTGAAAAATGTGGTGCCTTGTCTTAGAGTGTCTTAGCAGCTTGGGCAGATTTTTGTTCAGTTGCTTTGAATCTGCTTTGCTATTTTACTCCTCTAAAATATTAGTGCCTACTTGTGCAATTCATATGGTGAACTGAGAACAACATCTGTTGCCACCCTGCCTTTTACAGCTTTCTGACTTGGCAGAAATAACACTGTAAAGGACACCTGCCTGGGTTGTAGTAATTCTTATACGTAGCAATCTGAGGAATGTTAACGTAGTGTTAGCAAAAATATCATGGAGTCAAGAAGCAGGGCATAAGTGAGATGAAGTGGTCGGGCTTCTTTCACTGCTCTTGGGAGCCTGAGACCTCCGTGACTAACCCCAGGTGGTCCTGTTGAAGAGGCCACATGGGAGGGAACTCAGGTGCCCTGGCTGACAGCCTGCAATCCCAGAAGTGTGAGTGAGGCCATCCTTGACATCCAGGCCAGAAGTACCCACCTACCCTTACAGAACCGGGAGGAATGATGCATTTTCAGTGGGTTTATGCTGTAATTATGGAGTGGGGTTTTTTGGTTTTGGTGTTCTTATGAGAAGCTAACTGATATAACTTCCAGGGCTAGTAGACATTTCTGCCACTGCTGTGTTGGACTTATCCAGAGACAGTGTGTCAGTCTCCAGGGTGGCTGTGTCTTTTGTGGCATATTCTAGGCTAATTTTGGTGATATCCCGTTTTGCCACATGTGCTGATGTGAGAACCAACTTCACATAGGCTTTGGTCCTACTTTATTTTATCTTTTCTGCCTTTTGGTTTCTGTTTTTCCTTTTAATTTGCATCTGTGTAGTGTGTACATGTTGTACGTGTATTTTTTCTTAAATTTCTTTTACTGAGGATAAATTCAGTTAACACACAATTCACCATTTGAACCATTTTAAAGAGTATAATCCAGTGGTTTTAAGTATACTTACTAATGTGCAACCATCACCACTGCTAATTCCAGAAGATTTTTATCCCTCCAAGAAGAAACTTCATGCCCCTCCTTCTCCTCTCATTCCATCCAGACAGTAATCCACTTTCTGAACCTATGGTTTTACCTATTCTGGACATTTCATGTAAATGGAATCAGTACAACATGTGACCTTTTGTGTGTGGCTTCTTTTTCTTAGTTTTCAAAGTTCATCCATATCGTACCATGTATCAATACTTCATTCTTTTTTATGGTGGAATAAGATTTCATTGTATGCATACATGTATCCATCAGTTGATGGACATTTGGGTTGTTTCCACTTTTTGGCTATTATGAGTAATAGTACTGTGAGCATTAATGTACAAGTTTTTGTGTCATTATATGTTTTAAATTCTCCTGGGTATATAATTAGGAGTGGAAATGCTGGGTCATATGATAACTCTATGTTTAACTTTTGAGGAACTGCCAAACTGTTTTTCACAGTGGCTGCACTATTTTGTAGATATGAGGGCTCTGATTTCTCCACATTCTTGCCAGTACATGTCTTCCTTTTTTTGTTTTTTGTTTTTTAATCATAGCCATCCTAGTGTGTGTGAGGTAGTATCTCATTGTGATTTTGATTTATATTTTCCTAATGGCTAATGATGTTTAGCATCTTTTCATGCATTTATTGATCATTTGTATATCTCCTTTGGAGAAATGTCTCTTTAAATCCTTTACCTATTTTTAAATTGACCTTTGTTGTTGTTCATTTGTAAACGTTCTTTATATATTCTGGATTCTAGACCCTTATTGTATATCAGTTGCAAATATTTTCTCCCAATGTGGGTTGTCTTTCACTTTTTTGATAGTGTTCTTTAACATACAAAAGTTTTTAAGTTCATGAAGTCCAGTTTATCTATTTTTCTCTTGTTTATGCTCTTGGTGTTATGTTTAAGAAACCATTGCCTAAACTAAGTTTCTGAAAATTTGCAGCTATGTTTCTTTCTAAGAGTTTTATAATTGTAATTTTTACATTAAATTTTTTTATCTGTTTAAAATCATTTCTGTGTATGGTGTGAAGTAGTGAAAATGATGCATATCCAGTTGTTCCAGCACCATTTGTTAAGACTATTCTTTCCTCCTTTAAGGTCTTGGCACTCTGACCGAAAATCAGCTGCCCATAGAAGTATGGGTTTATTGCTGGACTCTCAATTCTGTATTGCTGATCCATACCTCTCTCCTTATGTAGTTATCACATTGTTTGGATTGCTGTAATATTGTAATGAGTTTTGAAATTGGGAGTTTGAGTCCTCCAACTTTATTCATTTTCTTTAGAGATTGGTTTGGCTATTCAGCATTACTATGTGATTTTAAAGAGCAGCCTGCCCATGTCTGCAAAGAAAAAAAGGCGCTGGAATGTTGACAGGGACTGCATTGAATCTGTAGAGCCATTTGGAATATTGCTATTTTAGCAATATTAAGTCTTTCAATCTATGAACATGGTTGTCTCTCCATTTAGGTTTTATTTAATTTCAATGTTTTATAGTTTTCAGTGCACAAGTCTTGCACTTCCTTAGTTTTGTTATGTATTTTTACTATAAAGTGTCTGAATTTCTCTCTGAATATATACAAAGTACAAATTATAAATCAGTAAAGGTACATGTTTTGTATGTAGCTCTTCAGCTCTTTAATGTAGCCACACTTACTCTAGAAGTCTGAGAGTAAGGACACTAGACTTGTAGTCTCAAAGATATTATTATTATTTTGGTTACATGCTCTTTGCTTTTATTTATTCATCTGCCAAGATACCATACTACTGCAACATTTAGATTTCTTAGTGATTAACAGTAACAGTATGAAAAGTAAATTAAAATGATGAGACTGATAGCCAGCACTTACATGACATTTATATGCCAGGTACTCTTCTGAATGTTTACATGTGTTAACTCATATGATGAAATCACATACTGAGTGGGGTGCAGTTTTAAAAGTTAAAGGACTGTGTGATTGTGTGTGTGTGCAAAGCCTTACCCTCTGAGTGACACTTGGAAGGAAACAACATAATTTTAACCTATGACTCTCTAAAAATAGCTGTGGGAGGTGGTTAATTTTTTGAAATTAAGATATTGATAATAGTATTAATGAACAAAGGGTTTTTTGGACTTAACTTTTATCTCTTAATTGAAGGGTTTGGGACCAATTATCTGTAATTATCAGAGTGCCCAGCCCTTATTTTCTGTGATCACATGTTCTGGATTCAGTACATCCCTGTCCTCTGTGTGGTAGTTGAGAGGAACCTGTTTCAGGGGAATGCGCTTTAAGGCATCAGATCAAAAGCCCCATAGAGTGTAAGCTCAATGAAGGCAGGGCCTGGGTTTTCCATTGTACCATTGTATCCCTGACTCAGTGCCTGAAGGCAAGTAAATTTTAAATAACCATTTTTGGGTTGGAAAATGAATGACCAAATAAACACAGGAGTGGAAATGAATCATGTTGGGTTTTGATTTCCTCTTAATAGTGGAAATAACATTCACTCCTTCAGGAGTATGTGTGTGTGTTTAGAAGGAGTGGGGAGAGGAAAGATTATTGAAAGAGGATATATTTAAGTTAGTAAAAGCTAAGCTGTTTCTCCTGTTTGTTTTCCTTCCCACTCACCTTGTGTTCTGTGCAGCTGAGGCCTTGGTCCTGATGTGCCCTAGCCCCATTATCTTCCAAAAGCGACAAGTAACACAGCCTTTTGGCCCAGCTCAGCTATCATCTTTCCACATCCCACCTCCAGGCAGAGTTGAAGCTGGTATCCATCCGTGATATGGCACTTACCACATGGTACTGAAATTGTTAGCTCCTGTCTATCTGGCCTTTCTCCTAGGCTGTGGGTACCTTCCTGGCTGTGTCATAATACTTTATTTTGTGTCCCAGAGTCTCTGATAACATGTATGGCACTTAGCAGAGTCTCAGTTAACAATTGTTGATTGTGTAAATGCGTTCAGAACAAAGATACGGTGGCAGCCAACAGACCAGTGCCTTCCTGAGTGTGTGCTACGGGTTAGAACCCTCATGTGCATTTCCTGGTTTATGCCTCGTGATACTTCTTTAAGGTTGGTATCAAGATCCTCATTTTACAGATAAGGAATAGTCTCAGAGGAGATAAGTAACTTGCATAAAATTATCCAGTTAACAAACAGCAAAGCTAAGATTTAGAGCCAGGTCAGTCAGACTCCAAAGTTCAGATTCTTTCCATTAAATCATACCACTCACCCAGGAATTCCCGTATAAGTAATTAGTGAATTAAGGTAACAGAGGCTGACACAGAGAAAGAAATCTCTAGGATAATGATTGTTTATGTTTTCTTCAGCTCTGTCGGGAGACAAAGTGAAAAATTTGATAATGTAATGTATCAGAAGGTACAGGCTGCCTTCTAGATGGTTGAATTTTCTGTGTTTAAGATAGTAGTAATGTGGGGAATAAGTGGATTTCTAGAACATAAAGTGACATGGAATCTTAGGGCTGAAGGCTACATTAGAGATACTAGCTTCAGGGCATCAGTTTTACAGATGTTATCACAGGGCCCTCAGAGTCTGTGAGTTTTCCTTCACTGGCATTGTGAGGTAAGGGCTTACTTTCATATATTAGCCGGGGATTTGGAGTAATGGTGGACAAAGACCTGTCACATCAAAGGGATGAGAGCCGATGAGTTTGGTGGAGACACTGCCATTTCACACATCAGAAATGTATGAGATTCTGGCCGGAGCCTCTGGGATGAGCAAGCTCTGAGCGGCCAGCCCCTTCAGGAGAAAGAACCTCTCGCATAGGACAGAAGGAATCCTCAGGAGCATCTCAGAGGAGAAAAAGGATCCTATTGGTTCTTTGTTAATTTATGATTCTGGGCCCCTGCTGATTTAAAACGCAGATAAATATACTTTTAAAATAGGAGATTTTTTCCTTCAAGACTGTCCAGTGACAGTAAATTGAGAAATTAAAAATGGTGAAGGGTCTGGAGTAGATATTTCTGTTACCTTTGAGGTTGGCTTCTGAAGTAAATACTGTGGAGGTTAAATAAAGCAAAATCATGAAGTCATACAATACTTGTTGAATACTTGCTGTTTCAGGCAGTGTCCTGGTTGCTAGATCATGCCAAATATATTTTCTTCTGCTTGATTTGTGTAAACCAGAGTATTCAGAGGGGGAAAAAAAGTATTTGGAAATATGCTTTTGAGAAATTGCATGGAACAGAATGGAAATTGTATGTAAACATATGTTATATACACATATATAAACTAATTTATTGTTGGCTATATATAATCCAAATATCAGTGTTGCTTATTTAAGTAAATTTGATATTCAGAATTTTACACAGCACTGGAAAAAATTGGGCATCAACTTATTTTATAGAATATGATTTCCCAAATAATGGAATTTTCAGGCTCACTGAAATATGTGATCATCTGTTGGCAAAGCATGATATGAGATGTAGTGCTTGGATATCACTCTAAAAGGAGAAGGATCTAGCTTGAAAAATCTTTGTATTGTTGGGGGATTTTTATGACTAAGAAACATTTGTTTCTTTTGGAGAAGATAGTAGGATGATGGTGAAGTGAAAGTTTTGTTAAATACTAGATTTACGAACACCCAGAATTGCTTGGGTCCCACCATCAGTTTATTTCTTTCCAAAGGTTTGTACTGAATAAATGTTTTCCTCCAGGGAATGTGTTTTTGATCCTATAATTGAGTCCAAATAGAAAAATTACTCCATTTAACATTTAATTTCAACCATATACTTGGAATGCATCTGGTCTGTAAAGTGAGGTATATGTGTAATCAAAAGAGTCATTCCTCTATAATTAAGACTATTGCTCTTCTTTTTAACTTCTCCTTTTCTATGCTAACAAAGTATGCAAAATCAAAACTCATAGTGGAGAGCCACTGTAAAACTTGTGAAAATGATAGTGACCAATGACATTTTTTACTTCTATTTCCTGTTAATGATTCTGATTAACATCAAACAACTTTTAAGAAAGAGTTCTCATATGCCTTATATGTGGAAGTGATTTTAAGGACCAGAATATTAACATCTACTTTATTCATGTGTTGATGTATCTCTAGCCATCTGTCAAAATTTTATTCATATGTCATTTCCTCACTGAAGTGGTCCACAATACTTTGAAGAAGGGTAATCGTTTCCTCTTTAATGATCACATAGTAGTGATTTCTAGGGGCTATTAGTGTTAGAAAATACTTTGCCTATACCACTTTTATAGCACTTAAAAGACTGTACTGTGGCTCTTTAAGTCACCCTTTCCCATGCCTCCCCAGAGCAAAGATCATGTCTTCTTCATCTTTGTAACCACTTCAGTGCCTTATGCATAGTTCCTCATGGCTGTGCAGTAAACATCAGAATGAATGATTACATGAATATCTATGGACAAATTGACTCATGAACTGAAAACGGTGGAAAGATGAATGAGTGAAGAAGATAAAGCATTTAAGGGAAGGAAGAAGGTTGACCGGGATCAGAGATGAATGAAATGAGAATGGGGTGGTCACGAATGATATAGTCTATTATATGTGCCGGTTATCCATTGCTCTGTAACAAACCATCAGACTTACAGACACACAACAACACTATTTTATTACACTCATGGATTCTGTATGTTAAGAATTGGCAGGGCACAGTGGGAATATCTTGTGTCTATTCCACAATATCTTTGCTCTTATCTGGGAAAACTTGAGAGCTAGGAGTGTCTCAGACAACGTGGAGCTGAAATCATCTGAGAATTCTCCAGCTCACAAGGCTGGGCCCAGCAGGAATTCTGCACTAGTACACCTATATGTGGCTTTACTCCACTGGGTGGGAGCTTCTGTCACTGTACTGGCTGGGTTCCAAGAGGGACTGTCCACAGAGTGAGAAGTCAAAAGAATTAGGCAGGAGTGACTTGGCCTTTTCTGGCCTAGCCTCAGAGATCACATAGTATCCCTTCTGCTGTGCTGTTCTAACTAAAGGAGTCAAAAGCCCACTCAGATTCAAGGAGGGGAGACATAGACTTTGACTCTTAATAGGGGGAGTGTTAATGAATTTGTATCTATTTTTAAAAATGACAGCATTACATATATAATAAATGGGCCAGATAATGACAGTGATGGGTAGAGCAAACAAGAAAATACACTATCAATTTACAGGCATATCTTGGAGATATCGTGAGTTTGATTCCAGACCACTGCAATAAAGTGAATCTTAATAAAGTGGGTCAAATGAATTTTTTGATTTCCCAGTGCAAAGGTTATGTTTATACTGTATTATAGTCTATTAAGTGTGCAATAACATTATTTCTAAAAAAAAAACAATACACACACCTTAATTAAAAAATAGTTTGTTGCCCCAAAATGCTAACCATCATCTGAGCTTTCAGTGAGTTGTAATCGTTTTGCTGGTGGAAGGTCTTGCCTCCATGTTGAAGGCTGCTGACTGATCAGGGTGGTGGTTGCTGAAGGTTGAAGAGGCTGCAACAATTTTGTAAAGTAAGACAACAATGATGTTTGCTGTGTTGATTGGCTCTTCCTTTCATGCCTGCTTTCTCTGTGGGATGAGATACTATTTGATAGTATTTTACCCTTGGTAGAACTTCTTTCAAAATTCGAGTCAGTCCTCTCGGATCCTGATGCTACTTTATCAGCCATGTTTATGTAATATTATGAATCCTTTGTTGCCATTTCAACAGTCTTCATAGCATCTTCACCAGGAGTAGATTCCATCTCAGGACACCACTTTGCTCATCCATAAGAAGCGACTCCTTATTGGAAACAATTATCCTTCGTACTTCTGGGCTCACTCCCCAGTGCCACGCCTTTATCACCCACCCTATGGCAGTGGGCTGGGGGGAGGGTGTATGTCCCCAGGAGGGATGAGATAGGGCAGCTTGCCTCTGTAACTTTTGTCTTTGACCCCTGGAAATTCTGTTTTCTCTCTAAATGCTGTTGGTATTAAATAAGGGTTTTCCTAGATGTCTTGGTGGTTGGATTCCTCAAAAGTCCAACTTCAGTAGGTCAGCAGACAAGTATTCAAAGCTTGGTAGCTTACACTCCATACCAACTGGCTGAAAGGAGAAATAAAGACTTTAAGAAAATACAAGTTATCACTGAGTGCCTTTGTTTAATAGATAAGGGAGGCAGAGGGCTAGTGTTTCTTTTGAGAGTTAAAATGCTGCTGAATCCTGAAATAGCTCCAATTCCTAATGTTAAATGGGGAGCCTACGATGTGTCTTTTATTCTATTTGAAGCCGTCCTAGCATTTTTTTTTCTTTTGCTTGTATTTCTGCTGCTTAATTCCTCTTTTACAAAAGAATTATGGGGCTTAAGCTGAGAATATTCATTGTTGAAGAGAATGTGGTCAGATTTGTTCTTATATAATAGTTACCCATTTTAGGCACTTTTGAACTGAAATATAATCTGCAGATACTGTTGACAGGCACACAGCATTTCATTTCTCAGACAAATGCCAGTCTGATGTTTATTCATGCTAGAGTTCTTAAAATTACAAACATTAAAATTTGTCATAAACCTATGATGAGATGTGTAATAGGCAATGTGTTCTGGTGTAGAAGTTCTGAAACCAAGGGCTTTAACTAAATTGTATGAATTTTTGAGCACTACCAAATATTAGATTGAATTATATAATATTGTTGATTTTGTAGAGAAAATATTTCTGGATATTGGCAGTTTTGTATGGCTCAACCTACTGCGAATTCCAACAACTTAAAATCACTTTGTGCTCCTACCTATAAGGAATTCCTCTTTCTCTACCCTGCTAACTAGGCTATTTCTTTCTTACTTACTACACCCCTTACCATTCTGTCATTTAGTAACTTATAATCACCTTTGTTTTCGTCTGTCTGACTACCTTTCCTGGTTAGTACTTGTTGCTTTGATTAAAAATACTTGGGAAGGTTGTATAAACTAGGATGGACTATAGCCCTGATAGCTACTTATTTAAAAAAAAACATTTTTTTTTCCAGGCAGAACCTTTTAAGATTAAAAGTTTCTAAGATCTTTTGACTAAAGTTGCCAGACCATGAAACTGAGAATCCTTAGCCTTGTACTCAGATTTGCAACAGAGAAAATAACTTCTTGGTAGTTTGGGTATCTCTTAGGTGAAACAGTGACAGTGTCCATTACCTACTTAAGAATATTGCTGTTCAAGAGTAGTGTGTTAAGTGTTCCAAACTGTTTTTTTAAATTTATTTTTAATATTTTTAAAATTAAGGTATTATTGACATATAACATTGTATTAGTTTCAGGAGTCCAACATGATTTGATATCTATATATATTGGGAAGTGATCATCACAATGTCTAGTTAACATCTGTCACCATATATGGCTACAATTTTTTTTCTTGTGGTGAAAACTTTTAAGATTTATTTTCCTAGTAACTTCCAAATATGCAATACAGTATTATTAACTATAGTCATCATGGTGTGCATGACATCCCCAGGACTAACTTATTTTATAACTAGAAATTTGTACTTTTTGACCCACCTGTACCCATTTTGTACCCCCTCCCTCAACTCCAATGCCTGGCAACCACCAATCTGTTCTCTGTTATCTATGAACTTTTTATTTATTTATTTATTTTTATAGTCCACATAATGTTTTTTAGATTCTCACATATAAGCAGTATTATATTCTATTTGTCTTTCTCTGTTTGGCTTATTTCACTCAGCATAATGCCCTCGAGGTCCATCTGTGTTGTTATAAATGGCAAGATTCAATTCTGTTTTATGGCTGAATAACATCTCATTGTATATGTATACTACCGTTTCTTTATCCATTCATCTATCAATGAACACCTGAGTTGCTTCCATATCTAGGCTGTTGTAAATAATGCTGTAGTGAACATGGGGGTGTATATATCTTTTTGAGTTAGTGTTTTCATTCTTTTTGGATAACTACCCAGAAGTGAAATTGCTGGATCAAATGGTAGTTCTAATTTTTAATTTTTTAAAGAACCTCCATGCTATTTTCCATAGCAGCTGCACCAATTTGCATTCCCATTAACAGTGCTCAAGGATTTTCTTTTCTTCACATCCTCAGCAATACTTATTTCTAGTCTTTTAATAACCATTCTAATTGGTGTGAGATGATATCCCATATGGTTTTGATTTACATTTCCCTGATGATTATGATATTGAGCAACTTTTCATGTACCTCTTGGCCATTTTCTGTCTTTGAAAAATGTCTATTCAGATCTTCTGTCTATATTTTAATTGTCTTTTTTTTTTGCTATTGAGCTTTGTGAATTCTTTATATATTTTGGATATTTTTCCCATCATGTATATGATTTGCAAGTATTTTCTCCCATTCAGTGGGTTGCCTGTTCATATTGTTGATGGTTTTCTTTACTGTGCAGAAGCTTTTCAGTTTGATATAGTCTCAGTTGTTTACTTTTGTTTTTGTTGCCTTTGATTTTGGTGATATATCCAAAAAATAATTGCCAAGACCTATGTCAAGGAGCTACTATCTTTTCTTCTAGGAACTTTATGGTTTTCGATCTTATGTTCGAGTCTTTAATCCATTTCAAGTTTTTTTTTGCATATGGTGTAAGCTAAAAGTCCAATTTGATTCTTTTGCACATTACCGCCCAGTTTTCTCAACATCATTATTGGAGAGACAATATCTCCCCTTGTATATTCTGGTCTCTTTTGTTTAAATGCATGGATTTATTTCTGGGCTCTCTATAGTGTTCCATTGACTGATGTGTCTGGTTTTTTTTTCCCCCCAGTACCATACTGTTTTTATTACTGTAGCTTTGTACTATAGTTTGAAGTCAGGCATATGATGCCTGCAGCTTTGTTCTTTCTCAAGATTGACTATTCAGTGTCTTTTGTGGTTCCATACAAATTTTAGGAATTGTTTGTTAAATTTTCCAAACTTTTAACAATTAGCAGCTAGGGCAAAGAAAATACTGTTCTGTGTTCAATTCCAATGAGGTACAGAGAAAAGGGGCTTAAGATTTGAGTTTTATTTAAATAACATATTTTATAACCCAGAGTTGGTTCATTTGTGATTCTTATTTTTGAAAGGGTCAACTATTTGTGGTGTGGAGGATGGCTGGGAGAGTAAGCTGGAGTACTCTGATATTTTGTTTCATCTTCATTTTCTAATTTAGAACATCAAACCTTCCTTCAGAGATAACATCTCTCTTCAGTTTTTGATATTGAGAAGTTGGTGTGCCTCTTACTGATGCCTTGGAAATAATAAATTATTTCTGTTGAAATCTAGAGATTGAACCCAGTTGCTGTTAGCAAGCTCCCTAAACTAGGAAGGTGAAAGTGGGCTGTTTTTATGTTTCTTCCTTTAGTCCCCTTCTTGTCCACTGAAGAGGCCGTGTAGTATAGTGGTTAATATTTCAGACTCTGTAGTTTGATTGCCTATATTAAAACCTGGCTCTTATTCTTGCTATGTGATTTGTAAAATAGTAATAGTACCTATTTGAGAAGGTTTGTTGAGAAAATTAAATTATTTGATACACAGTGCTCAGAACAGTGCCAACACATAGCAAAACAGTAAAAGCTTGATACTGGTAATTATAATAATTTTTATCATTTTTCTGTATAAATATTAATTCTATAGGAATACCTTCTGATTCTCATATGGTCTACTTATCCCTCTGGTTTCACTGATCTCAAAGAGTCATTAGATTGACCTGTCAGGACAATGTTTGCTTTTAGGGAAATTACTTTCCTCCTCATCCTCTATTTTGGTCCACTTTTCACACAGTATTGGCAGATATGTGTTTCATAGTTTATAGTTTGGGGTTGAAGGCTCTCTTTTTGTTTATTGGAAGATGGGATTATCTTGCTCTGGTGTTTACGTCTTTTTGGTTTAATAGAGTTTTAGGGAAGGAGAGTATAGAACATATACCTTTACACTGCCATCTTCCAATAATTTTCTGATGCTCAGAGGTAACTTTTATTTTTTAAAAACATTTTAGTACCATCAGTCTCTAAGTAACATACCTATGTTGCCTTGCTGCTCTGTCCTTTTTAGGTGTGATCTATTGTCTTCCTAGGTGTGGCTCCTTCACAGTTTATCCCCCCACCCACACACAAGCACATTGCCTACACTCACTCACCCCCAGTATATTTATATTAGTAGTAAACCTATTATTTATTGTTTACCTTATTGTGATGTTCTTGATGTTATTTACAGCCGAACTCTGTGGCATACTATGATTGCTTTTCCTTTTCTGTACAATTATTTCTTTTCCCTGGAATTAATTGGTTTATTTTTAAAAATTGGCAAAGTTTTACTAATTTATTATAACTCTTTTCCCAATTGAAAGGGTATCTGGCTGCAACCCTCCCTTCCCCGAAATAACTCAGGGAAGCACAAACCCACGCAAGAGATTTTTAATGGCTGAAACAGAAAATGAAAAATGCTGTCTCTGAGTAGAGAGCAGCAGCTCACAGGTGAGGAAGCGTGTTTTTGAGGAGTTGGAGTTGGGTGTGTCCTGCTACAGGGTCGTTGGTGATTGGGTCTTAAGTGGGTGGTGTGATCATCAGGTCGTTGGTGATTGGGTCTTAAGGTGGTGTGATCATCTGGTCATTGGTGATTGGAGGCTGCAGGAAACAAAATGGCGGGTTCTGATCCCAAGATGGCAGGTGCCTTAGTGCACCAGAATTGCCTTAAGTAGTACCTTCAGGTTCATATTCTGGAAGAATTTTTTCTAAGAACCTTCCAGCTTGATCTAATTTGGCCTGGTTGCTCCCTTGGCCTGCTGCTAAGTGTCATTTTAGGATTTCCCTTCACTGTTGTCTAGGAGATTCACTTTACCTCTCTTTTGTGTTGGAAAACTTGTTTCCTGGATTCCATGTTTTGTGGTTTGGTTCTTTATTTGATAGAGCACATCCTGAAGTAGTTTTTTTAGAAGGCTGAATAGAAGATTTTCTTTCCAATTTTAATTTTTTTGGCTTTTTGCTTTATTTCCTGGAAGATTTCCTCAACTTTACATTCACCCTCTGCTATTGAGTTTTTCATTTCTGCTCTTATTTTTTTTTAATATGATTTATTTTATTATCATTAATTTACAATTACATGTGCAATATTATGATTATTAAACTACCCCTTCATCAGGTCCCCCCCATCAACCCCATTACAGTCACTGTCCATCAAAGTAGTGAGATGCTATAGAATCACTACTTGTCTTCTCTGAGTTATACTGCCCTCCCCGTGCCCCCCCAACATTACATCTGCTAAACGTAATGCCCCTTTTTCCCTCTTACCCCTCCCTTCCCGCCCATTTTCCCCAGTCCCTTTCCCTTTGGTAACTATTAGTCCGTTCTTGGGTTCTGTGAGTCTGCTGCTGTTTTGTTCCTTCAGTTTTTTTTGTTCTTATACTCCACATATGAGTGAAATCATTTGATACTTGTCTTTTTTTTTTTTTTTTATTTCACTGAGCATAATACCCTCTAGCTCCATCCATGTTATTGCAAATGGTAGGATTTGTTTTCTTCTTATGGCTGAATAATATTCCATTGTGTATATGTGCCACATCTTCTTTATCCATTCATCTACTGATGGACACTTAGGTTGCTTCCATTTCTTGGCTATTGTAAATAGTGCTGCAATAAACATAGGGGTGCATCTGTCCTTTTCAAATTGGGCTGCTGCATTCTTAGGGTAAATTCCTAGGAGTGGAATTCCTGGGTCAAATGGTATTTCTATTTTGAGTTTTTTGAGGAACCTCCATACTGCTTTCCACAATGGTTGAACTAATTTGCATTCCCACCAGCAGTGTAGGAGGGTTCCCTTTTCTCCACATCCTCACCAACATTTGTTGTTGTTTGTGTTTTGGATGTTGGCCATCCTCACTGGTGTGAGGTGATATCTCATTGTGGTTTTAATCTGCATTTCTCTGATGATTAGCGATGTGGAGCATCTTTTCATGTGCCTGTTGGCCATCTGAATTTCTTCTTTGGAGAAGTGTCTATTCATGTCCTCTGCTCACTTCTTAATTGGATTATTTGCTTTCTGTTTGTTAAGGTGCATGAGTTCTTTATATATTTTGGATGTCAACCCTTTATCAGATACGTTTTTTATGAATATATTCTCCCATACTGTAGGATGTCTTTGTTCTACTGATGGTGTCCTTTGCTGTACAGAAGCTTTTCAGCTTGATATAGTCCCACTTGTTCATTTTTGCTTTTGTTTCCCTTGCCCGGGGAGATATGTTCATGAAGAAGTTGCTCATGTTTATGTCAGGAGATTTTTGCCTATGTTTTTTTCTAAGAGTTTTATGGTTTCATGACTTACATTCAAGTCTTTGATCCACCTTGAGTTTGCCTTTGTGTATGGGGCTAGACAGTAGTCCAGTTTCATTCTCTTACATGTAGCTGTCCAGTTTTTCCAACACCAGCTGCTGAAGGGGCTGTCATCTCCCCATTGTATATCCAAGGCACTTTTATCAAATATTAATTGACTGTATATGTTTGGGTTAATGTTTGGATTTTCTATTCTGTTCCACTGGTCTGTGGGTCTGTTTTTATGCCAATACCAAATTGTCTTGATTACTGTGGCTTTGTAGTAGAGCTTGAAGTCAGGGAGTGTAATTCCCCTGTTTTATTCCTCCTTCTCAGGATTGCTTTGGCTATTCGGGGTCTTTTGTGATTCCATATGAATTTTAGAATTATTTGTTCCAGTTCATTGAAGAA